>JAULBS010102971.1:0-15888 GCA_032355785.1 Symmetromphalus regularis
ATACCACGGCCTTTGTTAAACCAGTTGTGGACCACTGGTCGGTGTAAGTGGTATACACCTACCCACTGAGCCATGCGAAGCACTCACTCTGGGTTGGAGCCGATAATGTACCACAAGTTCGATAGCTTAACCACTGTGCCACCGGGACCGATTAAATGTTAATTCGTTATCGCCCTTATATAGGGGTATACTGCAGGATCGCACCCTGACCAAAATCATGGGGGCACTACTTTTTATAAACACATTATGTGACTAGGCCGAGGACGTGAAGCATTCTATCTAGAAGTTTATATGGTCCGTGGGCATACTCCCCCTGGACAATTTTTAATGAAACACTATGAAATTCGGGTGCCCCTCTACATAGAAATTGAATTACATGACAAATAAAAACATGAACTAAAATGAATGAATAGAACTAATTTTATAATTATTAGTATATACGTGGGTTTTTTTTAATAAAGGAAGTCCTTAGTCGGGGTGGAGGGGGCAGGGGGCGGACAATTGTCCATTTATAAATCGGACCGTGGGCATCAGCATCTAGTCGTAGTAATCGTTTTCTGAAGGAAGCAGTGGGGCCAAAAATCTTCGGTATTCGACTGATGAAAACTGCTTCCTTTCGAACTACACCCACCTCTCAAGTTATGGCTTGTTGTTAAACAAGTTTACACGTTCACTCATCCACTGAAGGTTCACACACGTCCGCCCCTCCTCCCCCACCCATCGTCGGTGTTAGTTCCGTTTTCAGAGAAGAAGTTCCAAAGATGATATCGCACCAAAGAGGAGATGAGAAGGGTAGAGGTAAATATTGTAATATTAATTTAGTAGGCTTGTTAATTAGTGGCTTAAATTTAATTTTTATTGCCTGTCTAAAAGTTTTAAAATTTATTTAGGCTTTTTTGGTAAGACTAAGCTAATCTCAAAATAAAATATAAACTGGTCAAATAGGGAACAAGATAAATTTGAACACGCTTCTAAATCCAGTTACATAAGGGAGAGATACGCCTGGTAGGTTGTATTTATTTTGGTGCTTATATCCAATTCAAGCACGCTATCCTGGGTACACAACAGCTTTCTATGCTCCTGTCCAGGATGCGAGATTTTTTTCATGCGCACATACTCCAGTGCATTGTTTTAAGGATGGACGAAAAGTTCATCATTGATTGTTCTTGTTCTTCGAAGAAAACCCCATCGAATAAAGCTATTTTAGCGGTAGGTATTAAAACAATTCCAGGATCTAATGTCAAGTGACAGATTTCTGCATGCTAGCATATATTCATTCAATCAATACAAAGATGGGTTTTGATACAACCCCGCAAATGATGATTTTGGCCTCGCCTTTTGCAGTTGTATTTTTCGTACAGCGATAAGCACCAGTAGCGCGCTTGAATCGAAAGCGCGCTAGACGTTATGCACTGCCAATCCTATGTACATAAAATATAAGCAAAGTATTAGCGTGTGGTGTGTAGGTTTATCGCCTCGGGCAGATCACTTTACGGTCATCGTTTTCCTGTAACGTAGGCCTATATTTTATCTTTATAGGGGAATGATTTGCAAGTGAATTTATTCATGCACTAGGCCTATGGCTGTATTATTATTATTTCTATATCTTCGTGAACCTCTCCAGCTTGAACTTCTAGGCCTAGGCCTATGGTTTTGTTGAAAGGTAGGCTCTTTAAAAAAAACCTCAAAATATTTAACATTTTTTATTGGGCCACCCTGTAGGTTTGTAGATTGTGCTCCTGATAATGTCTGATTTTTTTCAAGAATCTTGGAGATTTGAGACGCTTGTTGTGAGTTTTATAAATCTCAAGATACTAGTAGTTCAGAAAAAAAATAACAATAAAGAATAAAATAACCAAAATCTATACTTGGATTTTTACCGACTAAGTCTGAAAGGATTTATCTAATTCTCTGACCTAACCTTGGTTTGAATAAGTTTTACTCGTGTTTGTGGGACATTGTAAACAACTGACTACATTATGCTAAGTAGATACATAAGATGACAAGTGCGTATGTGCGAATGTCAAAAAGTTCTTAGGAATACAACGCTCACGTCCAGCACAGAAGTTAGTGTTAGTAGCAGATACGAAACCCGCTGCCGCCACTCTAATGCAACTAGTTTTATCGATAAGGAGCGAAGAATCTTTTATATGCACTATCCCACAGACAGGATAGCACATACCATGGCCTTTGTTAAACCAGTTTTGGACTACTGGTCGGTATCCATTGAACTTTTGCGGAGAACTCACTTTGGGTTGGAGGCGGCATCGAGATAAAAACAATCCCATGCCTCGACTGAGATTTGATCTCTGTACCTACCAGCCATGAAACCGACAGCTTAACCACTACACCTACGGCTCTGCTATTCGCCATTTTATACTGTGACATACACAGTTTCTGCGGTGCTCTGAAGAATACGGAAGAGACAAGTTAACTATCAATAATTAATGGCGGAAGATTGTTGCAAACGAAAGAAGTGTTTTAAATTATGTTTACATAAGTAGTTTCACCAGTTCCTGGTAACATTTTAAGTATTTGGCAGACTTTTTATATCCATAGCTCGCCTTTACATTTTCCGAAGAAAGTAATTAGTTTAATTAGTTAACTGGTACGACGCCTTTAAGTGGAACAAGCTTTGCAAAACACGGTAGAGTGCCCGGATGTACTACTACTAGTAACGTTCTGGCGGCTGCATTGCATTTCCCCATTGTTTATCGTGTTCTTGGCATGCTTCTTGCGTTATTAGTTATTATGCAATAAAGGAGAAATGTTTTATTTATTTATTTCAATATTCAAAATGCTATAAATATCTTTCAGTGATCTGATAGTGATATTGACAACATTAAAATACAGTGTCAGTGCTGAGTTCACTTTTCGTGCCCCATAAGGCATAACAGTTACGCCAGGATATCTACTAAGAATGGCAAAATAAATAAATAAATGTTTACTAATGTTACCAAGTGGCCTTTTATCATTACTTTACATATATTAGAAAGGAAGAACAAAGTTGTATTTATTGTTAAAATGCTGGTTGAAAACTTTCAGTAAAATCCACCATGACAGAAGACAGGAGTTGTCTTTTCGTGCTTTCTACGAAAACCAGTGTAGGCCACACCATTAACATTAATGATTGTTCAGGACTTTTGAATAACTTTTTTTTTTTCTCTCTTTTTCATTTAAATTTAACATTGTTAAGGAATTGTCATCCAAATTCAACAAGATAATAACATCAGTGTCAAATGAAAAACCATTAATGTTTCAACTATTAACACTACAACACAGAAACGACCTAAGGGAGCAGGATGTAGCCCAAACAATTGCGTGTCCGACTGTGAATCGGTCTGTCATTGGATCGATCCTTCTCAGTGGACCCATTTGCAGTTTGGGCTATTTTCCATTCCAATAGTGGTCCACAACTGGTTTATCAAAGGCTGTGGTATATGCTGTCCTGTCTGTGGGTCGATACATATAAAAGATCCCTTACTGCTTATCGGAAGGAGTAGCCTAAGTGACGGCAGTGGGTTTCCTCTAAAGACATGTCAGAATGTCCACACATATGACGTCCAATAGCAGATGATCAGATAAAAATCAATGTGCTCAAGAGGTGTCCTTAAATAAAACAAACTTTGCAGAAACGACCTAATAATAATGCATCAATTTAATGTTAACTGGGTTGATCTCATGAACTGTGGTGACCAAAAAATATCACCAATAATAATAATAATAATAAACAAACAAAAAACTGCAAAAACACAACATTCATTATTATTATTGATTAGAATCGCATACATCTAACCCAATCATTTTATCTTCCAATAATATTAGAAGACATTTTACCGCTATTCGTTGTAACACGAATAATGTTTTTAAAGTTGACCTCAAGGTAGTTACGAAGGTCAAGAACGCAGACGAACTGCACAGGGAATTGGGTAATTTTTTCTCAAAATTTTGATTACTTTCGAAATTAAAAATTGGTAAATTTTCAAGTATGTAATTCATCATGGTATTATTTACCTGTTTATAGCACATTTTAAAATTTGGAACATAGTGTTACTTGGTAAATACGTGGTTGTTATGATGGCGAAGACTGCATGCAGAGCTTGAGCGAGATGTCACTGTTTCTGCAAAGGGCATGAAAAGACAATATTCACGAATAGTAGACACTTGACCATATATATATGTTAAAAATAAGACAACAAAAACCCATGAAAACTAGATTATTTTATTTTATTTATTAGTGTCAAATACATCATACAACTTGGTTTTATTATTTGAAGTAAGGGAAAAAAACGTCCATACTTTTCCCTACCTGTAATCAATCTAAGTAAGTAATCTTAACCCCAACCCTAATCATAACCTGTTCTCTTACCATAGGCTAATCAGTGTTATGGAACCAGTGTTACTATATAGATGTACTTATTCTAACTATGACTATATTTTGTTACACACATGCACACACACCCAGGGTTTCCAACAGAAAATAAATTGAGGGTACGCAGAATGGGGAGGAGGGGTGTCTAGGGGTATTCCCCAGGAAATATTTTGTTTTTAGAGGCTTGGAAATGAATTCTAGACCACTTTGATGTGTGTTAGCAGTGTTCCCACCACAAGCATGGAAAGACATGCCTCTAAAAAAATTATCCCAACAATTTTAGGGTACAGAGTCGTACCCTCAGAAAATTTTATGGTACAGAATTTTACCCTCTGGCAAAAATCCTGACTTCCCATCCATCCACACACATTATAAATGGATATATAGGCAAAATTCTGCATTTTTATTGCCATTCCACATAGCACTGTATTTGTTAAAGAACCTGTTTTATATTGACAGAGGAACCATGTCAACTGTTGATGATACAAGTTCGAATAAACCTGCAACAGATACAGAGACAGACCAAACTTCTGACTCCACATCAGAGGTAGAACAAACAGACCAACCAGAACAACCTCAAGATGACACAACAGTAACTCTTTCTTAGTTATTCCGAATATTCAATTTTTTATTATACCATTATATCTAGGGGTGCAATGATATACCGGTATATTGCATTATTTGCTGAATGCAATACATACTGTGATATGGTTTCGTGTATCGCGATATATCAGCATAATGAGTATCCATCTAATTATTATAAAACTTCTGACTATGACAGTAAATTATAAAAATAAAAGTTAATCTTAATTAAAACATATAAATCTACTGTGTCTATATATTCTCTTTTTTCTTCATTAGAAATTGGTACATGTCTGCCTGGCTGAGATATGTTTAGTAATTAGTATGATAGTATCAAAATATGACTATCACATCTTGGTAATTAATCAAACTGTGTAGCAGTTTGGGTTTGCTATATCAAATACAGTTTTGGACATATCGTTACAGCCCTAATTACATCCCATGATGCAGTGTATAAAACTGATGAGATATGTTTCACATGGCAACCCACTATCACCTCATAGGCTAATCCTTCCAACTAGCTTGAAGCAACCAATAGGATTTCACAGTAACGATCCTTTTATGGTAACGAGCTGGAAAAACATAGAAACTAAAAATTATTTTCCCTTAAGTATTGACAACAAGAATACAAACATATTTGGGAGCGGAATTACCTCACGTGGTAGCGTGTCTGCCTGTGAAGCGGTTGATCTTCGGATCGATCCTTCTCAGTAGACCCATTTGAGGTTTGGGCTATTTTCCATTCCAATCAGTGGTTCATCAAAGACCATGATGTGTGCTGTCCTGGCTGTGGGAAAGTGCATATAAAAGACCCACTGCTGCTTATTGGAAATAGTAGCCTACGTGGCGGCATTTGGGTTCATCTAAAGAAATTTGTCAGAATAACCATATGATTGGCGTCCAATGGCCGATGATAAAAATCAATGTGCTCTTGAGGCGTTAAATAAAACAAACTTTACTTTAACTTTACTTTGAATGAATATGGCAGTATTAACAACATTCTTGTTTTTCTTCTTCAGACGATTGTGAAAATTGCAAAGAAAAGGGTGAAATATGACTGGAACTTTATCCACGAGGAAAGAAAGAAACGTACCTTGAAACCCACCTCCGAGAAGCCAGTGAGGCGGAAAGTTTGTACCGAGCGTTACGCCGACACTCAGCTTGAGAAAAAAATCATAGCACAGGTAGGAGAGAAACCGTTCAAGTGTGATGTCTGTTCGAAATGTTTCGTCAATGCAAAATACCTCGAGATTCACATGGCGCGACACGTTGGAAAGAAGCCCATGGAATGTAACGTCTGTTCGAAATCATTTGCGTTATCTGAAAGCCTTAAAACGCATCAACAGATTCATATCAAAGAGCAGGATCTCAAATGCGAAATCTGTTCGAAAGTATTCAAACTGCCATCGGCAGTCAGACGACACATGCAGGTTCATTCGGATGAGAAACCGTACAAGTGCGACATCTGCTTCAGTTCGTTTGCCGTCAATCAGAGACTGAAGCTACATATGCTGATACACTCTGACACCAAGGACTACGTTTGCGATCTATGTTCAAAAAGCTTCCGGACCGCATCGAATCTCTGGACTCATAAGCTAATTCATACTGGTGAAAAACATTACTGTTGCGAGATGTGTTCGAAAAAGTTTTATAATTCAACATTTTTGCGTCGACACATGTTAACACATTCGGATGAAAAACCTTTTAAATGCGAAGTGTGTTCAAAGTTCTTTACTCGCGCTGATAATCTGAAAACACACATGCTCTCTCATACAGCAGAGCACCCTTTTAAATGTGACATTTGTTCAAAACGGTTCACCCATTTAGTCTTTTATAAACAGCACATGCGTCGACACACCGGGGAGAAACCGTACATGTGCGACGTTTGTTCGAAATGTTTTGCAGTGTCAGGCAGTCTGACATCACACATGCTCACTCACGCAAAAGAGAAATCGTTAAAGTCCGATGATTAATCAACCCCTGCTATTAAGAAAATGTCCACTGCAAAAGAAATGCTGTGGAGAAATAGTGTTCACAGCATTTTTCAGATGTTTTTTAGCATAAAGTATTATTTATTTTTAATAAGAAAAAAATACACCTTGTAAAAAGTTTAGTTCACAGCAAAAAAAGTGCAGCAGAGAATGAAAAACTCGGCAGCAAATCTCAGGGGTTATTGATGCAGACGCCTTTAACCAAACAACCTGTTTAGGCCAGTTACAAAATAATCTCTCAATTTTAAAGTAGTTTGAGCCAGTTTAAAAAACCCTTGGCAGTGCACAACTTTGAGGTGAGGAATTAAAGTGCAATACAGTTTCCCTGTCTAAACCCATCCAGCAAGACCTACAATGTGCTACTAACAAAAATACATATATAACTGAGAGACCATTGGTTCAGCCTCGATTCAAAACCCATCAAAGGCTGGACAACACTTGACTATGTGTCAACATTACCAAATGTTAGACATCCAATAGCCGATGATTAATAACTCAATGTGCTCTAGTGGTGTTGTTAAATAAAACAAACCAAAAAAAGGAGAACATCGGAAACGTCTGCAATAAAAGTGGAGTGTCCTACATGATTTTAGGGACTAAAGAGTCCTGTGAAACCTAAAACATTGTGCATTGCTGAGTTCTTGGCATCAGAATATTCCATTTTCTTGTGTAGAATGTATTTCTGTTTTGGCACAATCATACTAGCATTTGCAGTTAACACCGACAGTGTTATGATAAAAACCCTATATATCTGCACAAGATAGAGTCCAGCAGATGTTTTGAAATAAATGTAAGACCCGAACTCATGAATCACTGAAAATAGTGGTTATACCAATTGTTTGCAAAAGATTTGCATCTCCTGTCTTATTTACCTCATAAATACAGCTCTTAAGTTCTTTCTGTGTCACAGTGCACTGGTTTGGACAGGAATAAACTCAGTCAAATAACGAGTCCACTGAGGGGTATGATGTTATGATTGGACGCTGTGTTCACTGCTAGATCCTGCCTTTTAACAATATAAATTGGATGTACTTTTATAATTATTTTGTGTTATGTTATGTACATGGCTCTTGCTGGACTTTCTCCACCGAGAGTCTGCTGCGAATTTTGGTGAAATCCTGGGAATCACATAAAAGGATTTTAGATAAAAATTCAAAACATGAGAGTCACTGTCCGGGTTTCATGCTTCAAAGGACACTTTTTAGGGGTCAGTGAGAATCCTGGGAGTCACATAAAAGGATTTTAAGTAAAAATTCAAAACATGAGAGTCACTGTCCAAGTTCCATGCTTCAAAGGACACTTTTTAGGGGTCAGTGAGAATCCTGGTTATATATATACATGTATACAAACTATCAGGAAGATGAATGTGCAACAATGGATGAAATAAACTGCAAGAAACGTGTAAAAGTTAACACCCCAATAGCCGATATGTATTTTTTGTGCTGGGGGTAGTTAACTATACAAACAAGTGTAAAAGTGATGTATAATCAGGGGTCAAATTTTAATTTTTAGAGGGCATGGCAAATGTTGCCTTCAGTTTAGTAAGAAAACTAAGGGCACCAAGGTAAACCTTTCCTTCAAAAGAAGGGCACAAAGGCAACTGGCTATGGGACATGGAACTAAACTTGTACAACATTTGCCTCCGGTGCCGTTGTGAAATTTGATCCCTGTATCATTATAAATACTGTTTTGTTGAAATATGGATGTTATAATGGATGAAAAAACTGAAAGCAACTTTAAACAGTGTTCACACTGGTATCAAGGAAAAGTGAACTTTACAATCAGGGAAAAAACATTTATCAGGGAATTTGAAAAAATTGGAAATTCTTCCATCAGGGAAAAGTCAGGGAATTTTATGTTGAACTGTACAAAATAATTTCATGTATCATGATGTCCTAGATCATATGTTTTTACATTTTACTGTTGATAAAATTACGCATTTACGCTTGAATAGCTGAGCTGTCTGTATAGAGTTCCTGAATGTATACACAGCAAAAATAGCGCTGTACATGAAACATATGTTTAATTTACGTTCATGAACGTAATTTTTGTATGTAAATAGGCGGATGTACGTTTAACGTATGTTTTAAATGTAAGTTAAACTTATGATAAAAGCATGTTTCTCATGTAAATGTTAAACATATGTATGACATACACAATAACATGGAAAGGGCTTCTGTGATATTTATAAGTTTCACTGTTGCTATGGACACCATCTTGGTTGCTTTGAAAGGTATATTTAATTATATTTTTTTGAATATACATTTCTGAATCAAGGACACCTAAAATCCTACAAAGGCAACTTTTCTAATTACTTTAGACAACTGTTTTATCATTGCTAAGAACATTTTCTAAGAACACCTTGTTGATTACTAGGGAAAGAAACATGATAAATACTCATATATGTTAAACATACATTAAACATGCGTTCTATTAAAAGAAACATGTTTGCAAACATAGGTTAAACAGAACGTATGTTAAACATATGTGAAACTTATGTCTACCAATTCATATGTGAAACGTGGCTATTTTTGCTGTGTATACACCTGAATAGCAGATAAATCTGGATTAATTTAAACCTGGATGGCTCAGGACTGTACATACTCAGCTGGATAGAAAGTAAATCTGGATTAATTTAAACCTCGATAGCTCCTGTACGTATAAATCTGGATTAATTTAAACCTAGATGGCTCCTTTACATGTAAATCTGGATTAATTTAAAGCTGGGTAGCTCCTGTATGTATTCAGCTGGATAGAAGATAAATCTGGATAAATTTAAAGCTGGGTAGCTCCTGTATGTATTCAGCTGGATAGAAGATAAATCTGGATTAATTTAAAGCTGGGTAGCTTCTGTATAGATACAGTTGCTAGAAGATAAATCTGGATAAGACCATGCTTGTTGTTAATGCATATGGACCAAAATGAATGGTAAAGAATAGTGCAGACCTAACATTTGTGTGAATCTAATATACATTTACATTTGAGAATCACGTTAAATATTTACTTAAATAATGAAATAGCATTACCAGGGCTAGCTCTGCAACTCAACAAATTTGCCAGTGATGAAATTTAAAAACAGCAAATTTTAATGTAATCTGGCAAAATAATTTCTTTTAAGTGCAGAAAAAAGATGACTTCAATTTTTGACTGTTTTTTAGATAATTTGGCAAATGTTACTGTTGTGCCAGAGCTAGCCCTGAATGGAAACCATGACTAAGAATTGACTGGAAATTTAATGTTAGTCAGATTCCTGAGCTTCATTCTGAATTGGCTTCAAAGGCCTAGCATTATACACATTGTATTCGTTTCAATCAGGTCGTTTGTCTAGTCTCTCTAACTGTAACCTATAATCATGCATCAGTTGTAATCTTGGAAGTGGTATGCTATATTGAGACTATAGAAAGAGGGCAAGCCGAGTAGTGTTTTATCAACTACCGTAATTTCCCGTGTATTGCCTGCTGCACTAGATAGTCCGCAGCCACCTATATATACGTTTAAGGATAATAAAAAGTTCAGATAGCCCGCTCTGGCAGATAATTCGCGGACTGTCACTATCTGCATGTAATTGAGTTGTTTTCATTGTAATTTCCTCCTACTGTCACTACGACTGAGTTGTTTTCATTGTAATTTCCTCCTTGTTGCTTTAACTATGACTGAGTAGTTCTCATACAAGTTTCACTCTGGATGCATACCATTTGCATACTTGTACTATTATTTACTTTTTTGATTGTTTTATCAGCCTGCATGTTTATTAGCAAAATAAAACTAATAACGATCACATAGCCCACACTGCCAGATAGTCTACAGGAGACATCTTTGATGTTTTAAATCACATAACCCTCGGGCAATATGCAAGAAATTACGGTAAATTGCCGGATTCTGACATGGTGTCATTCCCCAAAATTTCCCTAAAGCTATGTAAATGTTTTATTTCCTAATTTTGGTGTAAACATTTTAAATCAGAATGTTAAAGAAAAGTGTAGCTTATAATTTCCTGTATAAATACAGAAAATTCAGGCAAATGAAATAATTTTAATGAAGTACATGTGTTATTAATATTAATATTTTATTATTCTAACTTAATGTTTATGAATTGAATCTAAAAAATTATCAAATTGTTTGTAAAATGCTACTTAATTTCCCAGAGTCAGAGGGTTGAGTCATATTTCAGAAATAAAACTACAATGGTTTAAAGTAAGTTTGGGTTTAGAGGAATTTCACAGATATTCAGAATTGTAATTTAACTTCATAGTTTTTTTGATGACTCAGTGTCAAATTTGTCATTAAAATCATTATAATCAATAGCGGGTCCAGGGGTCAGGACCCCCCTCCCCCTCCACCCTTTTTTTTATATATATATATATATATATTTTTTTTTCACCCTTTTCTGAATGGAATGATGTGAAAATTAAAAAAAATTCCCCCATTTCTATTCGCTCATCACGTTTGGATCCCCCTTTCCAGAAATCCACATTATGACCCCCCCTTTCAGAAATCCTGCATCTGCGCCTGATAATTATATTGAATATGTCTACACCAGATAACTATGACACTGAAAACAAACAGCCTTGTTTAGACAGTGCAGCGATAAAAACTAATAAAATAATCGCTTGCCTGTCACACAAGTTAGCAATTCTAGTTTTGCCGGGACTCTTTCTTCGGGACATTTTTTTTATTACTTTGTTTACAGACTTTTCCAGCTTAAACATTTAGAGTTTGGTTGAAATCAAAATAAATTCTTATAATACCCATTTTTTTTTGATTGTATAAAACAGTTCAAAATAAGGATTGAAAGGGGGGAAAAAATTAAACTTTTATCCATTCATTGTACCAAAACTTTTATCCATTCATTGTACCGTACCTTTTGCAGGGATGAGAATATCCTGACGATTGATGTTTCCCAACATTTTTGGATTAATTTTGACACTATCGCAATCCGTCCCCCAACCCCTCCCTTGCTCATTCGCTATACACTCCCTCGCTGTGACCCTCTTTCTTAGGTCTGATCTGTTCTCATCTCTGCTATTGGTACTGTTTCTTTTTTTTTCTTTCATGCTCAGAGGGGTGGAGGAAGGGGGGTCATTAAATACATCAAAGCCCTTTTTAAAAAAACTTTATGCCATCAGCTCATTAGGTGTGGTCAGTACTTAATACAATTTCACATTTTTTAAATTCAACATTGTAAAAAATTGAACTAGTCTATACCCAACTTGAAAGACCACAAGTTATTTAATTTGTGAATTGGGACTTACCCTTACCCTCCAATTTTCTTTTTTAAATTTAGTAGACCAAACTTGCATTAGGTAACTAAAAAAAAAATCATATTTCAGGTTTTAATTGAAATGTTTGGTTTCAATTAATGAAAAGTAATTACTATGTGTATGCTACTATAGCAGGGCTCGCGCTGTCATTCGCCAAATTCGCCAATTGCAGTACAGCATTAAATACCTCACTAGTCATTGTTATGGTAGTAAAAATAAGTTTTTGCTGTATCGTAAATGTTCTTCAGTTGAAAACACGAAGTTTCTTTCATATTGAATGGATTTTAAGTTTATTTTAATCTGAACAAAAGTTGTTGGTTTTTAGATGAGAGGATGGCATGATCCCACCCCAGTGACATTTTGTTTCTCACACCCTTTTATATTTGCCAGTATTGAAATCCTTTTTAGTTTTCTGAGCAGTTGGCCCAACCCCCAATATAAAATCTTTATCTTCTCCTAAAACAATATAACCTGTATTAAGCAACCACCTGTCTTAAGAGGCTATTTTTGTTCCTCGCTGGATGACTGCTTAATACAGGTTAGACTACTATTAAAGAGATGCAAATGCTCACTCATTACATGATAATGCCTTATAAAATTCATAAATCATAAATGACATGTAAGTATAATAATTTTAATATAATTATTTTAAATATCACTACAAGTGTGGTGTGTGGAAAATAATTTGTTTTTCGTTCATCCCATTTATTTATGATTTCTATTGTAATTTTATATTTTAACAACTTTGTGGAAATGTCGGAACAGTGGAATTACAGTGTTTTGTGTTGTTATTTTTTAATGTTAAACCTATTAAGTTTGAGGTCATTTATAATTATCAACATTTTCCTATTTCAACAAACCCTATATATTTTCACAATCCAGTATAATTAATACCATTTTTCGTGGTGCAGTAGTTAAGCTATTGGACTCAAGGCTTGTAGGTATTGGGATCAAATCTCGGTTCAGGCATGGGATTTGTAATCTCTATACCGGTTCCAGCCCAGAGTAAGTGCTCCACAAGGATCAGTAGATAAGTGTACAACATTTACACTGACCAGTGGTCCACAATTTATGAAAGGCTGTGGTATGTGCTACCCTGTCTGGAAAAGTGCATAAAAAAGATACCTTGCTGCTACGTGTAATCAGAAAGAGTAGTCTATGTTGTAGTAGCAGACTTCCTCTAAAGATCATGAATCGCAAAACACCATTGGCCTGATGCCAAATAGCTGCTTAATAAACAATGTTCTGGGGTGTCGTTAAATGACCAAACCTTTCTTTTTTCCAGAATGATTAATATAAATTTATATACTGCTGCCCTCCCCTCCCCCTCCCTGTGGTTTGCATAGGAAAATGTTAGTAGTTTTGAATGACTACATCATACATTGCATTTCCATTATTTTGATTTCTTTAGGTACCAACTTGTTAAATATTTTAAAAAATTGAGGTATGAGGGATTCTTCCATGAAGTGTTAGCTGAACACATTGTTTTTATTTAGGGGTCATTAACATTTTTGAGCTGTTTCCATCTTTGTACTGAGAGTATTCATTTTCCATCAATGCCTCCCCTGAACCCAAATTCGTATATTTAAAATTAACATTGTAATGAATATAAATTTGTATGCAGACCATTTTTCAATCTCCGATCCCCACCCCCAAGCAGGCGTGGATGCAGGATTTCTGAAGAGGGGGGTCCAAATGTGGATTATCCTTCCACTCAGGAAAAAGGTTTTAAAAAATCTTGAAAAGGGGTAGGGGAGTCCTGACCCCCTGGATCCGCTACTGCCAAGAATATGATTTGTACAAATAGTGAAGTGTCGATGGTTATGTTTGTTTTAAAACGTTTCAAACACTCTTGTCATTTGCAAGACATACGAATATTGGTAAAGAATATTTTATTGTGAAGTTTGTGTTAAATGTTTTGCAGTGGGCACTGATTTTGATTAGAGTACAGCCGTGAATAGATACTATAAGACAGTTATATTGAAAACATTTGTATTTAGTAAAGTTTGAG
Organism: Symmetromphalus regularis; assembly: GCA_032355785.1. NCBI lineage: Eukaryota > Metazoa > Mollusca > Gastropoda > Neomphalida > Neomphalidae > Symmetromphalus > Symmetromphalus regularis. Next base: position 14,218 of record JAULBS010102971.1, read on the forward strand.
CTTGTATTAAATAAGAATAGCCTAGATAACCAGAGGGGTTCCAAACCCCTCCACCCCCTTTTCTCGTATTTTAAAAGTTTTTATATATTTTTTCCGAGTGAAAAAACGTGAAAATTAACATCCCCTCCCCCTCAGTCCTGTTCACCCATCACATTTGGACATGTCCCCGTTTCTGAAATCCTGCATCCGCGCCTGATAATGTTAATGGGAGTCCTGTCTGGTATTTCCCATGCTATTATTTTCTTTTAACTAATTTCATAAAATCCTTTTTAATGCTATTAAACATTCAAAATGTCTTCAACGTTGCTAGTCTGTTACCTATTTCTTTCATTTTTGCACCAGCTGATGGAAAATGAATGGGGCACATGACATGTCCCATCCCCTCCCAACCATTTTTTTTATATTTGTACATCTTGCAACCTATTTAGTGCTATTGGTACAGTTGTCTCCCTTCCCCCTTATAAAATACTGACTATGCTAACATTCACCATACCTTTTTCTTTCCTTTTTTTTTTAAATTTTTATTTTTAGCACAGATGAGGAATTTTTTTTTTTTAATATTGACCTTTATGGTCAACCCCTTAAGAAAATGTCCACGCCAAAATATATGCTGTGGCGAAATAGTGTCCACGGCAATTTTAGAGTAAAGTATACTTTATTTTTAATAATAATAATTAAAAAAAAACATTGAAAAAAATAATAATCTGGAGCAAAATAAGTGCCGTGGAGAATGAAAAATTCTACGGCAAACCCCACGACATTCCCGATCGCCGCGGGCAATTTCAGGGGTTAAATAGTGGATATGTAACACTATATTTAGCTCAAGTAAACCTTGACCTCATAATTGTTAATATAACTGTTATTGGATGTGTACCAAAACATTTTGTCCATGCACCTAGTCTATTTCTTATATTGTTATGTATTTATATATACACATATATATGTAGTTATATTGTAGCTAAACATACATTTATAGACTTTTTATGTATCTAGAATGCAAAACGTGTATGTAGGGTACAGTGTCATTCATTTTACATTTATATTAATTATAAACAAAGGTAGCTAGTAATAAAAATATATATATAAGAATTTTTCTTTGTGAGTGTTAATTAAGTTTGTTGTTTTTCAAAATCCAGGTCCAAGTGTAGAATTTTCTTTTCTTTGGTGGGACTCTGGAGGGTAAAATAAAGTTTGTTTTATTTTACGACGTATCTAGAGCTCATTGATTTTTATCTTATGATCGGCTATTGGACGTCAATCATATGGTCATTCTGACATTTTTTTTTAGAGGAAACCCGCTGCCACCACATAGGCTACTCTTTCCTATAAGCAGCAAGGGGTCTTTTATTTGCACTGTCCCACAGACAGAGCCAGTTGTTGACCACCGGTTGGAATGGAAAATAGCCCAAAGGATTGAGCCGACGACTGACAGCTTCACAGGCGGACACACTACCATTTGAACTATATCTCACTCCGAGTGTGGAGAGGGCGTCAGTACCATATGAAATAAAATCTGCCCTCGAAGAATTGGATACAATATGGGGGGGGGGGGTGCGACGGGTGCGCACGCACCCCCCTAAATCTGTCCACGTCCCAGGGTTTCACATTTGAAAAGTAGTGGAGAGCTATAAATCACTCCCCAAGTAAGGTTCAGGGGAGCTTTTTCACTCT
>JAULBS010102981.1:0-15888 GCA_032355785.1 Symmetromphalus regularis
TTAAAAATCCCATGCCTCGACTGAGATTTGATCTCAGTACCTACCAGCCTCGAGTCCGATAGCTTAACCACTGCGCCTTTTGTGCTATTTCTTGTTAATAAGTTGTTCTAGTCAGTCGCCCACGGCTGGTGTTATAAAACACCGTTGTATGTGTTGGAATGCGCACAATATGAAAGATCTCTTACTGCTAATAGGAAAGAGTAGCCTATATGGCTGTTACGGGTTTAATCCGAATACCAGAAGTTGTTAATACCACGAGTTAGACGCTTAATAATCGTTAATTACCCAGTGTGCTGCGGTTGTCGTTAATCATTTTCTTCTTTTCTTTCCTTTTTTTTAATAGAGCATGGTTTTAGAAACGATCTGGATCTGTATTTGGTCTATAAATCAAACAAATTACTGTCGCTTACTATTTCTCCATTCATCACTGACGTTAATAATTATAATAATATATGTGATTTCAGGTGCCTTCCCCTTTTCTCTCTTTTTTGTAACGAGTGGGGTCTATACTTTAAAAAAACTAAACTTTTTTTTATTGCCCGCAGATCAATTTGACAATACCAAGGTTGGGGAGCCTCGGGATCATTGCTTTTACATTGTATATAATATATTTTTAAAAGAGATATTAATTATTTATATATAAACGTATTTACAGTAGTGGCAAACATTGATCTCGTGGCTGTAACTTGAATCTTTTTTAAATGAGGCAAAAACAATTAAAAATTTTAGCGAGGTGTTTTTGTATATAAAAAGAAATTCGTCAATTTCGGTATGAAGTATTTGCCTCATTTGCCTCAATGTTGTTACGGCCATGGTCTCAACGTAAAAAACGTGAGAAAAGGCAAATAAAAAAGAAGAGATGAATGATTAAAATGATTCAGGTGTTTGTTTGTCACTTAAGGTGCATTTGTAAAAAAATTTAATGTTTGGGTCGAATGACACTACGAGAGTACGTTGATCTATTAATAATCGGCAACGTGATGTCAAACATTTACTAATTTCGATATGTAGTCAAGGTTAGCCAGCCTTCGGTTGGTTTCGAGAGTAAACTATATCTATCTCTTCTTAGAATTAGAACGCGGCTTCCCGGAAAATTGATTAGACTTACTAAATTATGTCGAGATTAAACTTTGCACCTACATTTAGGTATACGACAGAATATTAACAGTTGATTAACAGGTATTTTACTTTCTATATCACTGGTTAGTTGGTTGGTTGGTTGGTTGGTTGGTTGGTTGGTTGGTTGGTTGGTTGTATTTATTTTCGTGCTTACATTCAATTAAAGTTCAATCACGCTGTTCTGGGCACTCAACTCAGCTTCCTGTACTGTCTGTCCAGAAAAGAGGTTAATGTTAGTTGTAGTGACGAAACGTGCTGCCGCCACACTAATTACAATTTACTAATAATAGTAATAATAATAAAGTTTGTTTTATTTAACGACGCCTCTAGAGCATATTGATTTTTATCTTATCATCGACGATTGGACGTCAATCACATGGTCATTCTGATATATTTATTTAGAGGAAACCCGCTGCTGCCACATTGGCTACTCTTACCGATAAGCAGCAAGGGGTCTTTTATGTGCACCGTCCAATAATAATAATAATAAATGATGATAATAATAGTAATAATAAATAATAATACTGATAAAAAATTATAATAATAATTAATAATAATAATATTAAATAATAATGAATAATAATAAATAATAATAATAATAAATAATAATAATAATAATTAAAAAAAAAATTAATAATTAATAATAATAAAAAATAATAAAAAATAATAATAATAAATAATAATAATATTAATAAATAATCATAAATAATCATAAATAATCGTAATAATAATAATAATAATAAATAATCATAATAATAATAATAAATAATCATAATAATAATAATAAATAATAATAATAATAATAATAAATAATAATAATAATAAATAAATAATAATAATAGTTTTATGTTTATATACAAGCTGACGTAACCTCACCACATTTTACATGAGTGTCATCTCTACACAACTCAAACAAACCAGACGAGGTAAGATGGTGCTGCTCTAATCACCAGGCTATGGCTTTCATATAAACCTGGTGATCTTTAGTGGTCCAGTTAGAATGTCGGACTTCCAAGCTGATGATAGTGGTTCAAAATTCATTGAAGGCTGGCTCACACTTGACTACATGTCAAAATAACCAAATGTTTAACATTTTGATGATTAATAAATCAATGTGCTCTAGTGGTGTCGTTAAACAAAACAAATAAAAAATTAATATAAACATCAGCCCATTTTATGATGATCATCAACCTAAATAAATAAATAAAAACCCGGTTAGTAGTTAATAGGTTTATTATTATTATTGTTATTATTATTAGTTAATAGGTTTATTATTATTATTATTGTTGTTATTATTATTATTAGTTAATAGTTTTGTTATTATTATTATTAGTTAATAGGTTTGTTGTTATTATTATTAGTTAATAGGTTTGTTATTATTATTATTAGTTAATAGGTTTGTTATTATTATTATTATTAGTTAATAGGTTTCTTGTTATTATTATTATTATTAGTTAATAGGTTTGTTATTATTATTATTATTATTATTATATTATTATTATTATTATTGTTATTATTATTATTAGTTAATAGTTTTGTTATTATTATTATTAGTTAATAGGTTTGTTGTTATTATTATTATTATTAGTTAATAGGTTTGTTGTTATTATTATTATTATATTATTATTATTGTTGTTATTGTTGTTGTTGTTTTCTTGAGTCTATAAAACAAACTCCAACATTATCATAAAACTGAAATAAGGCTACTCGTGAATAGCTATAAAAATTAATCAAATAATGTTTTAAGTAAGTTTAATGTTTGATCAATGACACTGTTAATAATAGTCCTTATTCAAGTTATAAAAATATGTAGTTTCGTGTTTGTAAAATTATTCAATTGCTAACATGCTGCTTTTGAATACCAGTTGCTTGTTTTGTTTGAAGCATTAAAAGTAACACTTTTTAATCAGGGCCTCACCTCACAACTCAACAGGCATAACTACTCCATTGGGAGCGGGATTTAGCTCAAATGGTAGAGAGTCCGCCTCTGAAGCTGTCGGTCGTCGGATCGATCCTTCTAAGTGGAACCTGTGCTGTTCGGGCTATTTTCCGTTCCAACCAGTGTTCCACAACTGATTCATCAAAGGCCGTGGTATGTGCTGTCCGGTGTGTGGGACAGTGCATGTAAAAGACCGCTTGCTGCGTATCGGAAAGAGTAGCCCATTTAGTGGCAGCGGGTTTCCTCTAAATACATATGTCAAAATGATCTTATGATTGACGTTCAATAGCCGATGATAAGATAAAAAATCAAAGTGCTCTAGAGGGGTCGTTAAATAAAACAAACTTTACTTTTTTGACTATCTCCTCGTTAACTGAAAGATCTGACCTCTATTTATTATTGTTTATTTGTTATTTATTATAGGTAGCCAACGTGAGACAGACGAGGCGCTTGCCTTGTCTGGAATTTCCACAGATTAAAAAAAAAAAATCACCATGATACTGATATTTATTATCCACATGGTTCAAGCTCCCAGCGTCTGGGTTTGCTTCGGCGTTTTTCCCTATATATTTTTAGTAAATAGAATATTTTAATTAATATAAATTGTTAATGCTCAAATGTAATGAAGTTATTCAATTGTCAGACGCAGTCAATCTTTATGTATGCCAATCGATTTCAATATGGTTTACAAATATTGAGTGTATCCTTAAAGGTTTGTTTATGAAACGGAATCCTGCAGTCAAAACTTAATTATTTTATTGCAAACCTTTAAAAAAAAGTTTTCTTCCATGCTTATGTGGACTGTATGGTTAAGGGCAGAGGGGTTAATTTCCCTAAACGTTTACCCAGATAAAAACACAAGTACCAATTTCTAAAAAGAATTCTTGCTTTGTTCGAATTTCCTCCAGTTTTGCACTGCTCTCTGGGTCGTACGCCTATGCTTTAAGAAAAAATAGAGTTTTAATACCTCTAAGCAATGACAGGTGGCGTAATTCGGAACTACCCATACCCAAATTAAGCATTTTAAAAAATCGATCATGACTTCGTGCTACATATTTGGTCCGTTTTAAATGTCACAATAGCAAAATAAGTAATTGTTTACAGTATTTAAAACATTTTTAAAATGAAATAAAAATTACACATGCGATCGCATGTCAATAAATTTAACGATACTTGATACAGGACTGCTTCAAAAACTGCATTTTCATGTCGATGAATTTAAGAAAAATAAAATGCCATTAACGCAAAACAGATAAGGGGTAAGCAACTCGTACTGTCTTAATGGCAACACATTCTTACAATAGTTGTTTCCCTTACACATTTAGCTGATATAAAGACGCACCACACAGACGCATACACACACCACACATACTACACAAAAAAGCACATACAGATCAAACAGTAACATACACATATATGCACAAATCATACGAACACGCTTACACAAACCATACACAAAAACACACACACACTAAACACTGATACACGCACATAAACATGTACACAAACGAACACATACACACGCGCCACAAACACTAAATCCCCCCCACACACACACACACACCATATGCAGAAACATACACACACACACACACACACACACACACACACACACACACACACACACACACACACACACACATTCATACACATATGCATAATACTTATAAACACATACAAAAACGAAGGGAAGTAACTCGTGTGATCATAAGTTTTGAACAATACCTCACCATCTGTTGTGGAACCTGTCAAAACTAGTGAAACATGTTGTTGGTATTTTCTAAATAAACAGGAAATCGCTATCGATATATTGAACTATGCAAACTCTTCAAGTGTGGAGGCCATTTATTCCCACTAATCTGTTCAAGATGGCGGCCTACATGAAACACTGAAACAGACGTATCCGCGCTACTAACTCGAGCAGACGGCATATATATGTGTCTAGCATTAGTTTGGTTTTTGTTTAGAAGTTAAAGCTATTTGAAGATGTAAGAGCGGATCTAGAGATTGTTGTGTGCATATGCTACCCTTTCCAGCAATTATCTATTTAGATACTGCATTGTAAATTAATGTTGGTCATGCATTATTAATATGGATGGCAGGGACAGAATATGGACTTTGATTAAGAGGTGAATAACATGGCACACTCGAAAGTTTATTTATTATATGCATAAAAGTAATTTTAAAAATAAAATAATAAGTGGTTTATAATGACGAACTTAGGTCGGTAACTGTTATCTTTACATCTTTCAACAGCTGCACGGTTCTCAGCTTGTACTGACATTTAAAATTAATTAATTAATTAATTTATAATAATAAATAAAATAATAGTAAATTAATAATAATTAAAAAAAGATATTAAGTTAATAATAATAATAACAACAACAATAATAACAACAATAATAATTATAATAATAAAAAAAAAAGAACAATGCCTTTGTGAGTTTTGAGCAACACGCCTTACACTTGACGACTAATTATTTCATTATTATGGTAGGTCAGGCACCCTGTAATACCCAGTAATATCCGGTTATACCTTGTCCTACCCGGTTCCCTTAATTGTTTGGCATACGTTACGTGTATTAATAACCACCTCGTACAGTTTTAAAACAATCAAGTAACTTATTTCTAAAAGAGCATTCATCCATGTAAAGCAAAAAAGGACGACCCTATTCCTTGAGAACATTTGTTAATAATTTCCTAAGTCGAGTGAATATAACGTGGACTGTTTATGTGAACGTATATAATGTACACTGTTTATGTTGAAGTTAAGTGCAGACCATTTAATAGTTAACAAGCTAGTCTGTGCACCCTATCCCTTTCTGATGAAACGAGTATGGTCTTTTAACGCCTATTCAAACATGTTACGAAATGGGCACGCGCTGTTTGTTTATTTGTTTTAGAGAAAAAATGAAATAAGCAATTGTATATAGTTTCTTTGATGTGTATTGAGCTGCTTAAAGCATACCACTTAAGACAAATCATCAAGTGCATGACTACACAATTAACAATACATGTCGTGGGCAAGTGATTTGTAGAAAGTATGGAATCATGTTAGAGACACTTTAATTCTGCATGCCTACACAACAATACATGTCGTGGGCAAGTGATTTGTAGAAAGTATGGAATCATGTTAGAGACACTATAATTCTGCGTGCCAGCACAATTAACAATACATGTCGTGGGCAAGTGATTTGTAGAAAGTATGGAATAATGTTAGGGACACTTTAATTCTGCGTGCCTACACAATTAACAATGCATGTCGTGGGCAAGTGATTTGTAGAAAGTATGGAATCATGTTAGAGACACTATAATTCTGCGTGCCAACACAATTAACAATACATGTCGTGGGCAAGTAATTTGTAGAAAGTATGGAATCATGTTAGAGACACTTTAATTCTGCATGCCTACACAATTAACAATACATGTCGTAGGCAAGTGATTTGTAGAAAGTATGGAATCATGTTAGGGACACTTTAATTCTGCATGCCTATACAATTAACAATACATGTCGTGGGCAAATGTTTTGTAGAAAGTATGGAATCATGTTAGGGACACTTTAATTCTACATGCCTACACAATTAACAATACATGTCGTGGGCAAGTGTTTTGTAGAAATTATGAAATCATGTTAGGGACACTTAATTCTGCTAGCCTACACTATTAACAATACGTGACGTGGGCAAGTGTTTTGTAGAAATTATGGAATCATGTTAGGTTCACTATAATTCTAACACCCCATAAGCTTTATTGTTGATTTTTTACAGTGATGGTTTTAAAAAGATATTTATTGTACGATCACCATCACCACAAATGTTCATTGTTGCCAGGGCCGGATTTATAAGGGGCAATTTCCCCGGGCTCCCATGTCAGACAGGACCCCCTCACCCCCCCTTCTAAGGAATTCTTTTATTTTAAAAATGTAATAATTATAAAATTAGTTCTATTCATTCATTTTGGTTCTTTTTTTATTTGTCATGTAATTTAATTTCTATGTTGAGGGGCTCCCGAACCTATGTGCCTGATTGTTGTTATTGTGTCATTAGTTTATGGTCATCTTACCAGTCATGATTTTTCTTTTTAACGACCCACGGTACAAAAATAGATATCGACTATTGGGGGACCATAGTCATGATGTTACCGTGCCATCATCATTAAGTTACCTTGCCATCATCATTAAGTTACCGTGTCATCATCATTAAGTTACCGTACCATCATCATTAAGTTACCATGTCATCATCATTAAGTTACCATGTCATCATCATTAAGTAACCGAGCCATCATCATTAAGTTACCTTGCCATCATCATTAAGTTACTGTGTCATCATCATTAAGTTACCGTGCCATCATCATTAAGTTACCATGTCATCATCATTAAGTTACCGTACCATCATCATTAAGTAACCGAGCCATCATTATTAAGTAACCGAGCCATCATCATTAAGTAACCGAGCCATCATCATTAAGTAACCGAGCCATCATCATTAAGTTACTGTGCCATCATCATCAAGTTACCATGTCATCATCATTAAGTTACTGTGTCATCATCATTAAGTTACCGTGCCATCATCAGTAAATTACCGTGCCATCATCATTAAGTTACCATGTCATCATCATTAAGTTACCGTGCCATCATCATTAAGTTACCGTGTCATCGTCACGAAGTCACCATTTCTATACTATTATAATTTTCATGACATTATTACATTTTCATGAAATCATCGTACTGTTGTTGTTATTATACTATTTTTTTCTTAGTACCACTTGTAATGTACAGAAACAAACATTAAAAATATGACAATACTTAACCATTCATCACTATAACATTACTATTCCAGTATCAAACTGGAGAATACAATTCACATATTGCATATACAATAAATTTGTTTAAGTACTTCCGAACTTTGAAACACGAATTAATGTTTAATTAAAATACAATATATATACATCTGGATATACGTTGCTTTAAAGAAGAGCGGGACGTCGTAGCTCAAAAAGTAGCGTATCCGCCTGTGAAGCGGTGGGTCGTCGGATCGATCCTTCTCAGTGGACCCAATTGCAGTTTGAGCTATTTTCCGTTCCATTCTCTGTGGGACCGTGCATATAAAATACCCCTTGCTGCTTATAGAACGAGTATCCTATGTGGCGGCAGCGGGTTTCCTCTAAATAAATATGTCAGAATGACCATATGATTGACGTCCAATAGCCGATGATAAAGATACAAATCAATGTGCTCTAGAGGCGTCGTTAAATAAAATAAACTTTACATTGCTATAAAGCATACAAGTACTATATAGTGTAAATTAATTTCGCAATTAAATTATTTTAGAATTCTATAAACATTATCTGTCTTACAATTTGTATTACATAAAGAATGAAAAAATATGAGGTTAGAATGGCAGGAATAGATGGGGAAAACACCGAGAATGCAATCGGTTAGCCGTAACATGTTAATACATTCCTATCTATTTGACCCAAATATTGTCACTTGTAAGATTAACCAGAAATAAAGACAATCAGTTATAATTATAAGTAAATTAATAATTAGTGTATTAATAACAGTAATTAATTACACATAATAACCTTGGTTACGCATCAAACACTGCGTTCTGCACGTTCCAGTATCATGCACCTTTTCTTTTGGTGCACTTTGCTATGCCGATCACAGTCAGGTGTTCATAATCGAGGCTGGAGGTGTTCAGCCTCGATTGTCTATGTAATCACACAGCCATTGCTCGTCTCGATTATCGTAGGATGTAAGAAGCATTCAACACTTGACATTAATGGTGGGCACGGACACTCGGTTCACAGAGTGCAACAAAGCAGGCGTTTGGTACGATTGTGAATTCTTCTGAGAAAAGCGGTTCCAATATTGCCCCTGCAATAATGATTACTTAAATCTGCGGTGTAGTTGCGGAAAATTCGAGGCGATTAGGTGTAGCACTGTGAGACCTATGACGATTTTTTGTGAAAAGAATTCCATTTCTTTCTCATTAGTTTTGGAATTTGTTTTTATGATATGACACCGTCATGGGCGTCAATCCTTGGGGGAATGGAGGACACCCCCAGGTTTTGGACAGGGGGATCCGATATAATTACCCCACCACCTACACATTTTGCTTCGAAAAATTTAAATTAAAATGCCTAAATAATCTTTTGCAGTATTTCTCTTTATATTAATGTAACACTTAGCAATGTGGTCTTAGAGCAAATATACCGAAGTACACGTGGGGGTCTATTATGGGACATCAATCCTGGGGACAGAGGGATAATTGGGGGACATAATGTAAAATTAATGTTATTCAAAACCAAAGTTAGTGTGCAACCTAAAGTCTCTCAGTGGTGAACAAACGGCTTGTTATAGTTCCCAATAGTACCTGCACGTGACAGATTCGTAACACGTGCATACAACGTTTCGACATTTCCTCACCGTGTAGATCTGAGTTGGTGTTAAAATGTGGTAAGGAACTACTAGCATACCGCAAGCACATGTTGTCTTCTCATTTAGTGCCAACTCGGAGACAATCCGCTCCACGTGGCTGTGATTTGCACACAATGACAAAAATGTCGACACTGTTTGTCAACCTAATTACTGCCATATAGAAAATGCTTAAGCAAAACACAGAAAAGTGCTTGTTTATTAGCACGCATTATTGTCTCCAAATGAATATTTTCCGCCGAGTTATTTTTTTCGCAGTCCGGGATCCTTTTGGGACCTGTGAAAAATATACTGAGCAAGTTTCCTCCAATGCGGTGCACATACGATAACGGATTTCTCAGTGTATCAAATTTAGTTTTTTGTTTGAAACAAAGATTGTTATAAGATGAAGGAATGTGTATTTAAATAATTCCAGAAATTCGTAGTTTTTCGTTTTCTCCTTACCTGCCTGCCTAATGGCTTTTGGTTGTACTTATTTTTCGTTGTTATATCTAATTAAGATTCAAGCACGCTGTCCTGGACACACAGCTCAGCTTCCTGTGTTATATAGCCAAGACAGAGGTTAGTGTTAACTGGAGACGAAACCTGCTGCCGCCACACCAATGCGGCTACATTTATCGATAAAAAAGCACAGACCCGTACGCAGGATTTTCTTTAGGTGGGTGCGTTTGTGAAGGCAAAAAAAGAGAGCATCATTTAGGTTCTTGGCATCCGTTACAATAACTGCATTTATGGCAGCGGATATCCATATATGGCAGCGGATATCCATACATGGCAGCGGATATCCATATATGGCAGCGGATATCCATATATGGCAGCGGATATCCATATATGGCAGCGGATATCCATGTTTTATTTTCGTTTTTAACGTTATTCTAGTAAATTAGCGTCAATCCAAATTTGCATTTACGGACCTTGACAGATATAGGGGGTGCGTGCGCACCCGTCACGCCCCCCCCCTGCGTACGGCCCTGCAGCAAAAAATCTTTCATATGCACTATCCCACAGACAGGTTAGCACATACAACGGCCTTTGATAAACCATTTGCAGACCACTCGTCGGCGTAAATTGTATACACCTACCAAGATTGGAGCAGATACCGAGATTAAAAAACCCATGGCTCGACTAAGATTTGATCACAGTACCTACCATCCGCGAGTCCGATAACTTAACTACTTGTGCACTACCTGGGTTGGTTGTATCTCTGAGTAAACCGGCGTTCTAAAAAATATTTTTAAAAAACCCCAACCAAAAACAACCCTGTTTTGAAAGGTTTACATTATTTATTATTAAGACTGAAATCCCACTTCCAGTGTTATTTATAACTGTTAAGACTGTTTATAATTGAGTAAATTAAGGAAATGAAGCACATGTAAAGTGGTATATTGGCTATACACAATACCGATCTACTTGGATTAATTCATTTATTAAACTGTTTACCATACAGCGTAACATGTGTACGTTAAACATGCCCTCCGGAGAACACGTACGGTAAGTGCCGAACACACTATGCACGTGGCATGCACCACGTGTTCCAAACCTTTCTTGAACCGGAAGTCTATGATAATTAGCCTCATTTCAGAAGAAAATGGAGTTTACGTGAATTTCAGTTTCCCTATCGACGATTTACTTTATTATTTATAATATAAATGTTTAAACCATTTCATTAAAAGTAAATATATTTGCCTGTCTGTCAATCTATTTCTCAAAATGAAATAAAAGCGGGATGTAGCTAAAACGGTTGAGTGTACGCCTGTGAATCAGTCGGCCATTGGATCGATCCTTATCAGCAGACCAATATATAGTTTGGGTTATTTTTCGTTGCAAATACCAGATTTCGTAACTTTTTTGATAGTGATCCATGATTGAATGCGCATACTGTCCAAGGATATATCTTTGAACACGATACGTTTTGTTATTTGGAATTCAAGTAGGCGAACTATAACCAACGTTTTGATTGATTTTATTTCATTTTATTATTTTTAAGTTGTATTAATTTTTATTTTCTATAAAACCTTTGACATGTCTTTATCTTAAATTACATCACGTTCATATCACCATATGTTTTGAAATATTACCACTCTTTACTTCAAGCTATAACAAGGGACACAACTCTATTATAACAGCATACAGACTGCTTACTGGATTGGATTTCTGCTTAATGTTAAAACGAGTTCATAATGAATAGAGGACATTTTGTTTAAATATGACCACCACTCAATAAGTTACAAAACTATTTTTAAACACCCAACAAAGTTCTAAGTATTTTTTTAACAGTACTATACTTTTGACGCGGAACAATATAACGGTGAGACGACCCAAGCAGACTTGTTTTTAAGAAGACGATAATATGCACTCTTCTACAGATAACCGTTGTTTCTGCACGCGCCACACCAGACAAACTATCTAGATCTTTCATCAGTGCAATTAAATAAATTGTTTTACTCTCTTTGTTTTAACTATGGTCGACATGCCACGTGACATAGATAGTGGTTTCAGCTGAACAAAACAAATCAAGAGACTGAAAGACGAATCCCATTTCATGTTTGTCCATTTGGGTTGACATTTAGGCCATACATTCTTTCGTTTATTTTACATTTAGGCCATACATTCTTTCATTTATTTTACATATAGGCCATACATTCTTTCATTTATTTTACATTTAGGCCATACATTCTTTCATTTATTTTACATTTAGGCCATACATTCTTTCATTTATTTTACATTTAGGTCATACATTCTTTCATTTATTTTACATTTTGGCCATACATTCTTTCATTTATTTTACATTTAGGTCATACATTCTTTCATTTATTTTACGAATTACAAGATATCTATCGCGTATTTTGAAAGAAAATAGTGCAAAACAAAATTCCACTAAAATTTTCAAATATAATCAATTTCATTTTACTTTAGTGTTAGTTCTACTTTACTATAATATGAAATAAATGTTAATGACACGTCACCACAAAAAGAAAAATCGGGTACTTTATGTCATTTAACCGTGTAAAACGAACAAAATCTGATGATACAGTTATTATATGTTAAAATTATTCTTGAAAAAGTCTGTAGTATATAGACGAAACGTCGAGTTTTATCATTATAATTTTTTTGTGTTGATTTTATAAAAGTGGATGGTTTTAGGTGAAATACTTTTTGTTTTAAAATTATTCACATACACTATAAACTATTTTAAACTGTGAACACTCACAAACAAAAATAAAATTTAAGAAAAAACAGTCTCCTTCAAACATATAAATAAAAATAAGGTGTGGATGGAATATAAAACATTCCACCACACATTTGTTACTAAATATATTGTCTTGAACAGACATTTCACTAAAATGTGACGCACTGTCAAGATTTATTGACCTTGATGATATTGAGGGTCTTTCTTCAAGACAATTTTTGTTTGTTTTGTTTAACGACACCGCTAGAGCACATTGATTTATTAATCATCAGCTATTGGATGTCAATCAGTTGGTTATTTTGACACGTAGTCAAGTGTAAGCCCGCGTCCAACGGGTTTTGAACCACTGTCATCAGCTTGAGAGTCTGACGTTCTACCCGCTCGACCACCGAGGCTGGCCCTCTTCAAGACAAATACTGTGCTGAAGACTTCACAATATTCTGACAATAAGAAACGTAAAACCGCCCGTGTTAGGAGTAGGTACCATAAGGGACGTTTATATCCCCACTAAACTGAGAAAATTAAATTTTTAAATAGAATTTAAATTAAACTAAAAATTTAAATTAAATTAAAAACAGAATTACAAATAAATTTCAGATTTATGGTGTAACACATTGTTCCATATTATGAATTTTAATGTTATACATCTGATGACAAAATGCTGAATTCAATCTGAAAAGAAAAAAAAACCTGAAGCCATGACATATTTAAAAAAAAAAAATGTTTTAAATGAATAAATAATTTTTAAAAATTCGTTATAATTCCTCAATATATTTAAAAAAAAACATAAATCGCTACTTTCCTAATTAATCGAGAATAACTTTTATTAATATTAACAAGAAAAATATATATATATACTGTAGTTTTAGAGCTTGCAGATATATGTAGCGTTAATTTTAATAGGCACCGAACTAATACAAATTATACTGGACTAATAGCATGAAATAATTTAAGGAATGTTTCTGCTCTTTACGTTTCATATCTAAAAAGTCAGTTAAACAAAATGCGATTCGGTAAGTTAATGAACATCTGTCTAGCACGTGCATCTTCAACTTGACACGTGACCTCGTTAGCACGACATGCACGCGCTTGCGTAACAGGACGATTAACTGTAATCGGATTAACTGAAGAAAATTAAATCATACGAAATTACTGTTGCGTGGTTTCTGTGGTTTCTTTAGATATCACAGTAATAATTAGTTGTGATTGTTCGAAATCAAACGGAAGACTTTACGCTAATATAATTAGTCCAACCTTTGAATGAGATGTTTAATATTAAACTATTTTAGTCACGGTGTTTACAATCCGATGGACTACTGTCCAACGATTGTCGAAAAATCTTCTCTGATTTTTGTTTTTGTTTCCTAGGACATTTTTTTTTTTTTTTTTACCGCCATTCTTTTTCTCATTATAATTTGATCACAACTAAATTTATAAAATTATAAATTTAACCTGACGTGCTAACTTTACTCTGTAATTGAAGGACTTTTAATTTAAAAAAAATTCAGTGTAAATGCTTTTGACTGGATCGGGTATATGCTCTTCCAGTACATTTTGAAATTAAAACACGATTTTCTGAGATATAAAGTAAATGTACAACATAGGGGGATCTAGAGGGTGTAGGGGGTCCGAACACCCACTCGCTTAGCCCACTAATCTGAGGATATATATTTTTTGGGTGGTGGGGGTGGGAGAGGGGTTGCTGTTTTTTTCTTAATATAATATAATGAAATATTTTTTTAAATCTTTAAAATATCTTTAAAGTCCAACTTTCCACAATTCCTGCATCCGCTCACAAAACTGTTAAACTTCATGAATACAATATTTATAGAATTAACAGGTAAATGTGTTAAAATGAGTAGCATCTCGGTTTCTTGTTTCAAACCTCCAGTGTTTTTTTTTTTTTATGGCTTGGTTTTGGTCATCATGAAAGTGAGTTTCGGTGGACCAGCGGTAGAACGTCGTGCTCTCAAGCGAATGACAGTGGCTCAAACCCTTTGTCATCAGCTTGAGAGTCGGACGTTCAAAACCCATTGGAGGCTGGCTCACATTTAATTACGTGTCAAAATAACCAAATATTTGACATCCAATAACCGATGATTAATAAATCAGTGTGTTCTAGTGGTGTCGTTAAACAAAACAAATTGTCATGAAATGGGTTGAAGGAGGTAGCACATTTTATAACGGTGTTGTTGGTGTTCATTATATTGTTATGGAAAACACATGCTGGTTTCTATTGCCTGCTGTCACTCGAATAACAAGACAACTTTGATACACTTACATGTCAAAGTATGTCAAATAAATTATGATGATGATAATAATGATATGATTATTATTATTATTATCATTACAGTATTATTATTACAGTATTATTATTATTATTATTACAGTATTATTATTATTACAGTATATTATTATTACAGTATTATTATTACAGTATTATTATTATTACAGTATTATTATTATTATTGCAGTATTTATTATTATTACAGTATTATTATTATTATTACAGTATTATTATTATTACAGTATTAATATTATTATTACAGTACATGTATTATTATTATTATTATTATTATTACAGTATTATTATTATCATCATTACAGTATTATTATCATTACTGTATTATTATTATTACAGTATTATTATAATAATTATTACATTATTATTATTACAATATAATTAGTATTACATTATTATTATTGTATTATTATTATTATTCGATATTAAATATCGAGGTGTTTTAAATTATATATTTTCTTCGTGTCACATTAAAACGTAGATTGCGTGCGCCATGCTTTCCTAATGAATAAGAAAAAGACTTCTGATGGCCCAATGTGGCGAAACAGCTGTTTGGCCTGTGTTTGATAAATGTCATAAAAATAGCACATGTTTCTCCACCAGATCGAGTCCATATTGCCAGGTGAACTCAGGGACCCCGACAACTACCTGCAGCGGTGCGTCTTTAATACCACATGTCTACAAGCAAAGACAAATAGCTTGCAAAGTAGGGTTGATACGATACGACCAAAACCGTATTGATATATATTGCACCGGCCTCCGTGGCGCAGTGGTTAAGCTATCGGACTCGAGGCTGGTAGATACTGAGATCAAATCTCAGTGGAGGTATGGGATTTTTAATCTCAGTATCGGCTCCAACCCAGAGTGAGTGCTCCGCAAGGCTCAGTGGGTAGGTGTAT
>JAULBS010102992.1:0-15887 GCA_032355785.1 Symmetromphalus regularis
CATTTTGAAATAGATACAATTTAGCTGAAAGACCTTATAGTACATGTACAATTATTGTTAAATATATTACAATTTAGCCCTATAGTACAATGCAGGTTACATATATTACTTTGAAATAGATACAATTTAGGTTGAAGTCACTATAGCACATGTACAATTATAGTGAAATATATTAGTTTCATACAGTTACAGTTAAATGAATTAAATCCTATAGTACAATGCAGGTTACATTAGTCTGAAATAGATGTAATTTAGCTGTAATACATATATTAGTTATTATAAAAGATAATAACACAATTTTATGATATTCAAAACCATAGCCAATGCTCAATTTTGAGTTTCTGAAATGGTGTAGAGCTCTATACTTATAAAGCATTTTGTTTGCTTGGTTTGGGGCTCTCTGGAGGTGTTAATAAAACTTAAATTTTTCAAAACTGTGCACTGATAGCTTTGTGGAAAAGTAAAGTAAAGTTCGTTTTATTTAATGACGCCTTTAGAGCACATTCATTTTTATCTTATCATCTGCTATTGTACATCAGTCATATGGTCTATCTTGGATATTTCTTTAGAGGAAACCGACAGCCACCACATAGACTACTTTTTCTCTTGACCAGCAAGGGGTCTTTTATATGCACTTTCCCACAGACTGGATAGCACATAACATGGCCTTTGATGAAACAGTTGTGGATTTCTGGTTGGAATAGAAAATAACCCAAACTGCAAATAGGTCAATTGAGAAGTATCGATCCAATGACCGACTGCTTCACAGGCAGACACACTACCATTTGAGCGAGATCCCACTCCCCGATAGCTTTGTGCAAGACAGATTTCTAAATATCTTTTTTTCCTGAAACAACTATTGGCACGTGTAGTAATACGAAACAGTGAAAGACACCTATACACACAGGTGTAGATAAGCTTAGTAATGTAACATTCTACACCTCTGTGTTAGAGTTACAAGTTGATTCAATGATCTCCGCAGGGTTCTGATAATCCACTTGCTACGGCTGTCCATCCTTTCAAGTGAAAACGTGTGCTATTTTTTACACCCGTTCTCTATTCCCATTTTGTTCACCCCATGTTACCTGTGATGGTGATTTCTCAGTCTAACAGTGTGGCACTAATCTGATATACATCTATCATTGCAAGACCCAGCTTCATTATTGACATTTCCTTTATTTCTTGTAAATCTCTCAAACACTATGATATGTGCTGTCCTGTCTGTACACCTCATATAACCTTTGCTGAGCATTTCACAGTCTAGCAGTATAGCTCTAGTCTGGTGTACATCTATCATTGTGAGACCCAGCTTCATTATTGACATTTCCTTTATTTCTTCTTAATCTCTCAAACACTGTGGTATGTGCTGTCCTGTCTCTACACCTCATATAACCTGTGCTGAGCATTTCATAACCTAGCAGTATAGCTCTAATCTGATATACATCTATCATTGTGAGACCCAGCTTCATTATTGACATTTCTTTTATTTCTTGTATTTCTCTCAAATACTGTGGTATGTGCTGTCCTGTCTGTACACCTCATATAACCTGTACTGAGCATTTCACAGTCTAGCAGTATAGCTCTAGTCTGGTGTACATCTATTATTGTGAGACCCAACTTCATTATTGACATTTCCTTTATTTTTCAGTATTTATCTCAAATACTGTGGTATGTGATGTCCTGTCTGTATATCTCATATAACCTGAGGAAAATATATAACTGTATGTAAAATATATTAACTTGAAAATTAAATTATTTTTATATATCTAAAGCAATTAACACATTTTTACTTCAGGGAAATGATTCATGTGTTAGTGAATAAACTAAATTCAAATGCCATTGAATTCATCATATATAACTGACAATTTTTTTGTCAACTTAGTTATCTGTCCCATATTTATTACGAACAGGTCATTATGTTTCATACTTATGTTGCTGTAATATTTATATAATTTGTTTTGTAAATCTGTCACATCTTCCTTTGGTTGGAAGAGATGTAAAAAAAACTAAGTAAACAGGGGTTATTTGAATAAGAAACAAAACAAAACAAAACAAAAAACCCAACTAAATTCAACTCTCCACTTGTCAAGATACCCGGAACCTCTTTCACCATCACAGACTTAGAACCAGTCTGATGAAAGAAAGAAAAACAATTCATATTTGCTATTCCTCTCTAAAAACCTTGACTAAAAATAGTGGGGCCCAGGCCACTTGAGGTCCCACTGAATTTATGCTTGTGTTGAAGTACCTATCACATATCAAGGCACATATGGCAGTACCTTCACAGTCACCAACATAATAATGTGGGTTTTTCTTTTCACTAAGCAAGATTAATAGTGTTTGTAAACACAATCTTGTGATACTGTTTAAGTGTCATTGAACAGCCTAATAGCTTTTTAAAAGTATATAGGATGCTGAGTGTTCTTCCATGTGTAACCACACATCTATAATATATGTTTTATCTTCAATAGTAGCACTCACAGATCTTTTTTTGGATTTGAAGCCTTGCTTGTTTCTGTTTTGCAAGTAAAGTTTGTTTTATTTAACGGTGCCTCAAAGCACATTGATTTTTATCTTATCATCGGATATTGGACGTCATACATATGGTCATTCAAGACATATGTCTTTAGAGGAAACCTGCTGCCGCACATATGTGTTCTCCTTCTGATAAGCAGTCAGGGATCTTTTATATGCACCATCCCACAGACAGGACAGCACATACCACAGCATTTGATAATCCAAATGTGGACCACTGGTTGGAACAGAAAATAGCCCAAACTGCAAATACTGTTTTGCAAGATTCATGGGTAAAAATAATTTGGTTGGTTGGTTGTACAATGTACTTATTTTCATACTTATGTAACAGCTCAATTGTTCACTGAGGGGTTTCGAACCATGACTCCCCGTTTGAGAGTTCAGCACTCTGCTGAGCTAATAGGAAAATTCCCACTACCTACTGCCAGTAGGAACACTTTATTCCAACACTGCTACACTTGTATCCAAATCCATTGGGGGCTAACAGAGATATTGGGGGGTTAACAGGGGCATTGGGGGGGGGGCTAACAAAGACATTGGGGAGCTAAAAGAGACATTGGGTGGGGGAGGGGTTAACAGATATTGGGGGACAAATAAAGACATTGGGGGGCTAAAAGAGATAATGGGTGGGGAGGGGCTAACAGACATTATGGGGACAAACAAAGATATTAGGAGGCTTACAGAGACACTGGGGAGCTAACAGATCCAGCTCGAAGTGCTGAGTTTCAAGTGGGTATGAGGTTATGCTTGATTCAGAATTATTGGGAGGCTAGAGCACCCCCCCTTGCACCTCTGTCCTGCTGTGCCTGCCATTAGGCTTCCATAGGCACTGAGACACTTGCTCTTGCTGACCCCTCCTCTTGGTGAGCCTTTTCACACAAATGAACCTAGCTGACACTTGTTATTTCTTTTATAATAATATGTGTGCTATTTGGTAAACAATATTACTGAGTGTTGTATAAATGACTTGTTTGTTTGGGTAACTAATCAACAATTCTGTTAACCCATTTTTTTCTTTTTATCATAAAATACACTCTTGTTTTGCCAAATAAAACAATAATTTGATGATATTTGATAAAAAGCCAGGTTTGTTTTTCTGAAATGTTCCATTTTTATGTAGATAGATAAACATATTTTTATCATTTTTTTATTGTAATGAAAACAGTATAAAGCTTTTCTTTAAGTATCATGAAATTGCGTTTTAGGTTTATTCAATGTTACATGTATTACACTTAAGACCATATTTTCAGACAGGGTAATGTTGTCTTATAAATTTTGGATTGACAAAAGTCCTGATTTTTAATTTGTTTTTTAATGGCCTCACTTCAGCACATTGATTTATTAATCAGTGGCTATTGGATGTCAAATATTGTCTGCTGCTTTTAAATCAGAGGTCTAAAATAAAGTGATAATGTTTTTACTATTCCAGTAATATAATTATACGTTATAACAATGGTCTTCAGACATTCTAATATTATTAGTGAATGAACAATGTTTGTGTTTTTGCTATATCTATGTGATATCACCATTTATAATTTGTGTTGACGTATGACAAGAAAACTCTTTCCTTATTCTGTGTTCCTAGACTACAGACAGTTGTGACAGAGAAGTTATGTGTCATACTAACTAGATTAATAGTTACATGTCTGAGATGGGAGTACTTAGTGTAGTCTATTAGTATCAAATATCTGGTAATTAATCCATGACCTACAGAGATTTTGTAAGTCATTTAGTCTGAAATTCTGGAACAGAGAGAGTCCATAATAAAGATTTTTAATATTGGAGTCGGGTCCAGTTTTAATTACAACCAAATCATAATGAGACAAAAAAATTAAGTGGCTGAGGAGGGGTGTGAGAATCTAAATTCAGTTCATCCATCTGTTTAATTATTTTCATAATCTTTTTAAATAAATATTTTTTTCATCGCGTAATGAAATTATAGACATGAAAGAATAGTTAAATTCTGGCATATTTCAGAAAATTCATTATCCAGTACTGTTAATATACATTTTTTAGAAATGGTTTTGTACAGGTTGTGATTTCCATCCGTCCGTCCATCCATCTGTCCATCCATCTGTCCATCCATCAGTCCATCCATCCATCCATCCATCCATCCATCCATCCGTCCATCTGTCTGTTCATCCATTCATCCATCCATCCATCCACATTTTTCACAGTTAAGTCACATTTTGTAACTGCAACTTGAACCAAGACTAGGTATAAACACTATTTGAAAACTAAGTTTTGTCAGTTGGATTTGCTTTGCTTTTTTAAAGATTTCTGTGGAATGTTGAATGGGAATGGTTCTGTTGATAGTGTGTCTTTCCTACCTCACAACTGAACAAAGCTGTTTTCATTTCTGTACAGCTGGTTCACTTTGACTTCACTATTATAATGAATTTGATATGATGTGACATGCACAACCATAAGCACATCTGACACTGCAATAATAAGTTCTAATAACAAAAAAGAAAGTGATACAAAAGCTAAATAGTTCTGCCTTGCAGTCATGACAAAACATTAAAAAAAAAATTAAAAACCTTTTCAAATAAACAGTTCACATACATGATTATTGTATTGAATGAGTCTGCAGTCATCTTCATGGAAGGTATTGATAATCCCCGAACCAACGGAGATGTCTCACAATTCTACGAAATACACCATTATAGTTCTTTCTTCAGTCAATCTGTCTTGCACTCCTAGTCAGTTGGTTCCTTTCACATTTTATATCTTTATTACAATGGCTATGAACATAATACTTAATTCAGAAATGACACTTTTCTGTCGCGCAGCAGGAAAAATCACTGAGGCTTCTAAAAGTTTTCTATGAGTCTATTGTTGACTGCGACCTCCCCCCAGCGTGTCTGAAAAAGTAAATAAGGCATATGTTGGGGTTTCTGAGAAGGATTGTGAAGCAAGTATAACTCATTTTATGTAGTTTATTCCATTTTCACATTGCTAAAGAACAAATAAATACAAATTATTCAGTATGGAATGAAAACACTTGAATTAATATACTCAACCAAAAAATAAAGTATGCATGTAATCTATTGTTATTTATTTCATAAATCAGATGACATTCATGGCAGAAATTCTGGAATTAGATAACCACACTATTTAGGAGGAGGTGGGTGTGTGCAGTAATATCACAAGTTGTTCATGCACAGTGGTTTTCGAATATGGTGAAATGGCATATGTGACCTGTTCTCACAAAATTAGTGTTAACTTGAATTTTGGCACTTTTGACATATTTACATTTCTGAAATCTGCTGATTCTGCTCTTTACTTTGATACTTAAATGACATTTCTACCCAAGCGTGGAAGTTATGAGGTTTTGCAAACTGGGTGTGGGGATGGCAGCTATTTTGGGAATAATAAAGTTTTCATTGTTGATTGAGTAGATGTGGGGTAGGGAGATTAAAATGCATTTTAAACATATTAATTCAACTTTTTTGAGCATTCTTCCAAAGTTTAATACTTTTAGATTTCAATTTTGCACAAAACTGAAAACATCCAGATAGACTGCTTGGCAGCTATTTTGCCTGTGGCATGGGAAGCTGACTGCAGTTAAGACTCATTTGGTTAGAACAGGTCACATATTAAAAGATATTCAATATTTCAACATGCATACTTTCTCTTTTGGTTGAATATATAAGGAAAGCTGATGCTCCTATTTTAAACCAGAGTCAGTAGATAGCATCTTCTTGTTAAATGTTTAGGAAAATAGATCATGGGCATTAATCCTGAGAGGACACATCACCCACTCACTTTTTGGAATAATTATATGCCTATATAATTATCCTCCCCCACCCCCACATTTTGTTTAGAAAAATTGATATAAAATCCCTAAATAATAATCTTTATTATTATGATATCCATGTGGTTTTTAGCACAAATATACCAAAGTACACATAGGGTCTATTATAGTTTGAAGGTTTTAGCCAGAAAAGGCATTTCGAAAATCATCGATTTTCCAAAATAAAATAAGTTGGTGGCTTGCCTCCCCCACTCTGCTGGCTCTGTTCCTCCCACTTCCAGACATAGATCATTGGTGGCTATCTGAGACTTGAAGGTTTGTAGGACCAATCCTCATCTTTGGTCCAATTGATTTATTTCACTCTTAGCCAATGATCCAAGATTGACCGGCATACTATGGCTTTGATATCTGCTGTCCTCAATTTGAAAAAGTTAATGTAAAAAATATTTTACCATCTTTTCTGCTAGAACACACTACATAAAAATGGAAGTTTGGCAATAAAAGAAGCCTTTCACTTTGGCATCTGCACCTCTAGCAATCATTTTTGTAATTATGGTTCTCTATTTCCATTCTACACTCATTAATGGGGAATTTAAAGTTGATATTAATAATAAATTATGATAATCATTATAATTTTATTCATTTATTATTTATTATAAAAATATCTGCAATTTTTTTAAGGATAATATTGTACATGTTTTACCCTTAGCAGAAACCCTGATTAATCAAAAGGAGTAGGATCTGTGGATCTGACAAGTTTCTTCTCTAATACTAGCCCATGTATCCCATCATGGAAGGCACTAAGTGTCTGTGTAACAATAGCTAGATGATCTTGTCTTAGTATTAGTCAGCAGCTGGATCACAAGGATTACCTTTGTATACATGGACTTCATTTTATTGACTTCTAGCTTAAGCTTGATCCACATCACTGTTTAATGGGTGTTGTATGCCAGATTGATATTATCATGTGGAGAAACACTGCTCACCTAGGTACAATTTCTGTCAAAAGATATTAAAAAAGACAACATTATCTGCTGGAAGCACTAGTTAAAAAAAATGGAATGTCTTTTGTGATAAATATTTCTTTGTAAAATCATTGAAAACAGATTTATTATTAGTAGAGTATTTAAATTGGATAGGACTGGAAGGTCATTCTGTTTAATGAAGAGCATTAGATCTGGCAGAATTGAGTAGGTGTTAATAAAAAAACATAACACAATATAATTAATGATAAATATTTCTTTGTAAAACTGGATAGGACGGGAAGGTCATTCTGTTTAATGAAGAGCATTAGATCTGGCAGAATTGAGTAGGTGTTAATAAAAAAAACATAACACAATATAATTATTAAAAAATATACTGAACAGCAAAAGAAATGCAAATTTAAGTTGGAATGTTTGATTGAATAAAAGTTAACCATATTTTGACGTTGGCTGTCTGGCTTACTGGAGGCATGTGCATAGAAGTGTAAAGCATGCACAGCATGAGTTTTATCATGACTGAATTGAAGACATGCATTCAAGAACCAGGTAATCCACATTTTTGACATTTTTGGTACCATTATACCCGGTAAACCACACTGGATTTATTAAAGCAAACACTACCTTCATAATGACACTCATATTACAGTAATACAAAAATGGGAAAAAAAATTGTTTTCACTTATGTCAGTTTGGTTGAGAGCAAGAACCCAGTAACCCATATCATTAATATTATAAGACACCTATATCATTATATTTTCAATGTTTGTCATAACCCAGTAACCCATCACAAAATCCTAATTTTCTCAAAATGACCTCAACATGGGTTACCAGGTTCATGAATCCAGGTCTTCAATTTTTCATCTTATTTGATTAAACTGGAACTGAACAAACATATGCATTTCTTTTGCTATTCAGTATATTTTAAGAAACTAATAATTGGCATCTCAGATCTTGATTAATTTTCCAACAACTGTCATGATAAAGGACATTGTATTAATAGTAAAGTCTTAAGGGATTTATCTGTTATACAATCTGTGATAGTAACATCTAGTTTGTATTTATTTTATTACACATTTTAATATATTTTACCTCAAAATATTTTCAATTTTCAGGATTTTTGTTGAACATTTTCTCCCAGTTTATGAAAAAGATATCTACACTTATTTTTAGCAAAAAATTAATGGTATCTTAAAGTCTTAAAGGATTTATCTATTATATGGTTTGTAGTAGTAACATCTAGTTTGTATTTATTTTATTACACATTTTTATAAATTTACCATGAAATATTTTCAATTTTCTCCCTTTTATGAAAAAGATATCTACACTTATTTGTAGCAAAAATTTAATGGTGTCTTAAATTCAGTGGGAAAATTCACAAACTTCTATATAATATTTTACTTTATTAGGGCATACATACAATAGGTATTACTAGATCATAATATAACAAGCTTCTTTTATGAGTTTTATATGTTTATTTGAATTTGCCAGGTGTGCACACATTCATGAGGGATTCATTGCAAGTTCTGTGTGGCCAGGGTTTCTACACATGCAATGTTTGCCATCTATCTAAAGCCACAGATATGCTATAATAGATTTGTGAATGTCAGAACTCCCTTTGAACCGACTTTATTTGATGCATCTTTGATTCACGTTCGGTCACTTTTTGTAATCCGTGAGCCACATTCTTTTGCAGACACGTAGATTAGTGCTTTTCACTCACTGTTCTGTATACCACACCCGTATGTAAGTTATTTATAAACTGTATGGTGCAGCACATCCCACATTATATCATGATATTTTACAGCACAGCTTATTTAATGATATTACTGTGAAGCAATATTCAGTGACTGTGCATAACAAAAGGCACCATTTGTCAAATCAAAACATTTTAATGTTTTATTTTGGTACTAGCACATACATGTAGCTCGTGAACCGGTTGGTCATTGGATCGATCCTTCTCAGTGGACCCATTTGCAGTTTGGGCTATTTTTCCGTTCCAACCAGTGATCCACAACTGGTTCATCAAAGGCAGTGGTATGTGCTGTCCTGTCTGTGGGACGGTGCATATAAAAGAACCCTTGCCACTTATTAAAAAAGAGTAGCATATGTGTTTCCTCTAAATACATATATCTGAATGACCATATGATTGATGTCCAATGACCAATGATAAGATAAAAATCAATGTGATCTAGAGACGTCATTAAATAAAACAAACTTTACTTTACTGACCGATGATAAGATAAAAATCAATGTATTCTAGAGATGTTGTTAAATAAAACAAACTTAACTTTACTTTAGTTTAACAACAACACTAGAACACACTCAATTATCAATCAATGGCTTTTGATGTCGAACATTCAGCAATATTAACATGCAGTCAAGTATGAGCCAGCCACTGATGGGATTTGAACCACTCTTCAGCTTGAGAATCCGACGTCCTAACCACTGGACCATAGAGGCTCACTAGATAGATGAATAAAGGAAATAAGAATTTAATCAAAAACAAATAATCCGAAAATGAAAAGCAATACACTTTCTCAACTTACCGAGTTGGTAGAAATAATTCCCTTATTGCAAACTCTTTCAATTCATGCACATCAATCTAGACACAACGATACGAGAAATACTTTCACCCAAATTATGACAGGACATAATGAACAGACAGCTGTCATATGGTAACAATATTATATCCATCTGTCTGAGAACCGATGCTTCCCCATCTCCTTGCAACCATTCATATGCATGAGACCAAACATTTGCTCTCTTACCGACACAAATTAGAGGAGTCCGAGAGTTTTTCATTCGGTCAGCCAAACAATGTCTGGTCTGAAGGCTTTGTTAGTATTGATTGGTCTTGTCACTGTTTACAAAGGTCAGGGGATTTTCTCTCTTTCTAATCGAATCGATATTCAGATGAAAAATAAGAAGCAATCACCCATCCAACAATATGAAACAGTGATTCTAATTAAAACAAAATACATTTAGTTCAAAATTTGATTTTATCTATTGAAGTCAAAAGCAAGGGAGACAATTGCTTTCTGGAAGTGAGGGTTGCAGCCGGGGGAGCAGGTGGAGGTGAGAAGGTGGTGGCGAGCAGGTGGAGGAAGGCCCAATCCTAATTTTTTTTTTTTAAATCAAAGATTTTTGAAATGCCTTTTTCAGTTAAAACTGTCAATCTTTAATAGACACCCTGTGTACTTTGGTATATATGCACCAAGACCAAAGTGTTACATTGATATCATAAAGAAAAATACTGTAAAAGATTATTATTTAGGCATTTTAATTTAAATTTTTCAAAGCAAAAAGTTATCAAGATAATTATATAGGCATTCCCCCATTCAAAAAATTAGGGCAGGATGTGTCCTCCCACCTTATCCCCCAGTAATTGACAACCCTGGTTAAAAGTATTCAGATTTTAAAGTTTAATCATATTCATTTTAGTTATAATAAGACATGTTTTTTAACCATACATTTACTTAAATGACACACAAAAATGCTCAATTGAAAATAAAAAATGTATTTAAAAAAAAATCTGTTATAAATTTTATTTTATTTTTGATGAGCACCATCTACAGACTACAGAACATATCTGGATCACAATTTAAGGTTCAGCTTAAAACAATAAACAATGGCCTAATATGTGATAGTTTCTACATTTTAAAATAATTGTTAAACTTCAGAATAAATTATTTTATTTCTAAAATTATAAAAATAATCTCATGTAGTTGGGATTGGGAAAGTGGAAAGGGAAGCGGAAGAAGAAGAGGAAGTGGAAGATGGTGGGACGTAGTTAAATAAAAAATATCACCAAGTATATAACCTGTCATTTCATTGGGTAACTCTTAACCACCATGACCAATGAAAAGACCAGAATACAAAACAATAATCTGGAAATAACTCCATATTATTTATAAGTATTTACAAAAGAACTTTCTCTCATCTGGTTTATTTTAAATGCTAGATCTACTGAGGTATTTATAAAATATTATTTCTGCCACACAAGAAATACAAGAAGTACAAAATGAAAGTGATACAGTTCCTGCTTATCTGTGGTATATCCATCACCATCGGTAAACCTATATGTGCTATGGAGCCAGAAAACCCATATTTTCCTGTACAAAACTGCTCAAAGGGCCTAAAGATTGATCAACGTATACATGTTGGTCTTGACCTCGTAGGAAACATTACTAAGGCTATGCAGATGTGCAAATCAAACATGATGACACAAGCTATTGACTGCATTAAGAAGACCATGGACAATTCTGAAAATCAGATTAATGTACATACATGTAGATGGTAAGTTGCAACTCAAACTATCTGTGATTATTTTGAAATAAATAAAGATTGCAGTGCAGATATGATCTGCTGTGTAGAGAAAGGAAAGGGACTATTGCAAAAGAGAAATACCACAACGAAGAAAATGAAAGCAGAAGGACACCCAAAAATGACTTGCGGGTTGATCAGCCAAGTGGTGAACTGTGTAACAAATTCTTCAAAGAAACTCTGCCCTGAGAAGATTATGGATATGGATATGATAAGGACAGTAATCTATGGGTTTGTTCAACCAAAGTGTGATGATGAAATTCCAGAGGAACAGAAAGTAAAATACAATGTGGATGATGATGATGATAAAGAAAAATACAATGTGGATGCTAGTGGTGATGATGATGATGTTGATGATGTTGATGATGATGATGATCGTGTAACCAGCTCTGGCAGTACTGTTCTTGGAAGTGCTGTGATTATATTTCTGACAGCAGTTTCTTCTGGCTTCCTAGCTCTGTAAATGCATCTAGCTATACGTATTACGCAAATAGATGTGAGAGGTATTAAAGATATTAACATTCAAAGATACTTTAACATCAAGTGACAAGCTGTTCCAAGTAGTAACAACAGAAAATTGAAAATTTTTCTTAAATTGTTCTATGTACTAAAAGGTTTCCTTCTTCAGCAGATCACAAACCACAGACTGATGTATTCTTTCAAACATTTCTAGTAGATAATGAGGAGCAATTCCATTTTAAGATTTATTATCAACAAAAGATTTTTGATACTGAACTCATTTGTCCATTGGTAGCCATTTTAATTCTTTGAAAAGAGGTTTCGAAGGAGCATTATAAGGCTTGTCCTGAATAATACAAGCGACTCTTTTTAGTAATTTAGAAATTCTATCTACTGTAAAAAACTTTATTTTCGCGGGAACTTAATTTTTGCGCTTTTCACGGAAACTTATTTAGCGCAAAATTAAGAACCTGTGAAAAATTAAACCTGACTGACTGTCCAGCTACTAGTAATTGTGGTCCGACTTTCAACCTTTTGTAGTTTTGATATGATCAATCAACGGTCACGCTTCAGAGCGTAGATAACAATAACTTGTGAAAAAATAATAATAAAACATCACATCATGCAATTTAATGTTCTTGTTTAATGTTGAGTGTGCTATAATTTATGTTTGATAATAACTTTTTTACTAAATTACTTGTTTTATTTTAAGTTGAATCGTAAACATGTGCTTTAGCCATCATCTTTCTTTATTTCAGTTTCTGAATCTGGTGATAATTAATAACTGTGACCGCTGAAATTTTAGTTTCATTGTACACGCGCAATGAGTGGCAAGGAGGAAGGACAAGGATTAAATATACCGGACTAATTAAACGGATATTTTGCTGTTCTATTACATGAATAATAATTTTAAAACAATGTTAAACATTTGTTTCTTTCTTTCCGGAATAATATTTCAAGGGTGCCAAGTTATGTCTACACCACCCATGTGACCTAGTGTACGACACTATCGAATTAAAAGAAGCATTGGTGATTACCATTTGCATTTTGACATTTGGATCCATTTAAAAAAAATATGAATTGGCCAGCGATTTACTAAGACTAGTATGTGATTTCTACGTTACTTGAAATTTTTATTTATTTATTTAATCAAGGATGCGCGCAATAAATTCTGAGAGCAATAAATAAGTATTTTACAGAAAGTGATTTCAGATAAACTTGTTTTACTCAGGAGTGTCATTAGTAAAAAGTAAAAACAGAAGATGAATGATGATCATAAAATATTTTTTAAATGATCTAAAAATGGTTCAGATGACCATTAGATTTGCAAATCTGTGGAAATTAACAAAAAAATTAACGTGTTTTTTTTTCTGTTGAAGGTGTGTCATTTATTTCCAGTCACTTGAAGGATATTCCCCCATTAGCCATTATTTTAAAACTTCTGAATATTTTTGCAGCTTCCAAAACATTTCGTACTAATTTAATTCGTTCCACGAGTTCCGATCTTGAAATTTGAAATAGGAAAAAAAATTAATCGACTCGACATGGAATTCCCTATACCATGGTTCAACGAAAAATGTCTTTCCTGATATGAAAACGAGATCTAGTATAGCAAATGCATCTAAGTTTCATTCATAATCAATATTTTGAGCACAAAGCCCCATAAAAATTATGTGGGACTATGCCTTTAATTTCAGAGAATACATTTTTGTGGTTTCGACTTAACAGACATTTTGTTGGATTAATGAATTCATGGATACATAAATAAGAAAAAAATAAAAAAACATCCCAAGTTAGTGAGGTTACTCGGAATATCATGTACCACTGATTTTGTCAGAACAATTGAAGAAATGTTACATACTCTTGTATCAGTTTGTATTATAATCATTCATACTGCCATATCATTGAGAAGCCTTGTAATTTATAATTTGATGAGTGGCAATAGGTACCAGTTCTGATTATGATGCATGCCAAAAATAATGATACATTTTAATTAGGATCAAATTTCTATTACACATCATTTGGCACAACTTACTTGTGCGACTTCCGTTACATAAATGGCAAAACCGTACTGTGGACTTTCAATCATAAGTGTAAATGTAGTTAACTTTTTCATAAAATATAGGTAACTGTGACCTAAAATTTATATATGACAAGAGCAACGTACTTTTAATAGTACAATAAGTTTAATAATCAGCAAGTTTGGCAATAGCACTTAACAAATTTTAAAAAGTAAAGTTTGTTTTATTTAATGACGCCTCTAGGGCACATTGATTTTTATCTTATCATCGGCTATTGGACATCAATCATATGGTCAAAGTAAAGTTTGTTTTGTTTAATGACACTTCTACAGCACATTGATTTTTATCTTATCATCGACTATTGGACATCAGTCATATGGTAATTCAGACATTTATTTAGAGGTAACTAGCTGCCGCCACATAGACAACTCTTTTAGGTCTTTTATATGCGCCATCCCACAAACAGGACAGCACATACCACGGACTTTGATGAACCAGTTGTGGACTACTGGTTGGAATGGAAAATAGCCCAAATTGCAAATGGCCATATAAATGAAGACTTAATGTAAGTGACTTAGAACATTGATCGGGGAAATCTGGTCCAAAGTTCCATTCTTGATTCGCCCCTGGTTTGAATGTACTAGAAAGGTTTATAAAATGTTATTTCTATGCTGAAATTTAATTTTGTTATTTAATAATACGTAAATAATAATAATCCCCAATATTTTTTATAAAATGTTATTTCTATATTGAAATTTAATTTTGTTATTTAATAATACGTACATGAGGTAGTAATAATCCCCAAAAAGGTTTATAAAATGTTATTTCTAGAGTAAAATTTAATTTTGTTTTTTTAAGAATACGTATATGTAGTAAAAATCCCCAAAAACGGTTAATAAAATTTGGGGCGTAGCCAGAGAGCGAAAAACACTGAGGCAAAACCAAACGCTGGAGCTTGAACCATGTGGATAATAAATATCAGTATCATTGTAAAAAAAATCTGCAGAAATTCCAAACGAGGCAAGTACCTCGTCTGCCACATTCTACAGAAAATGTTATTTCTAAATTAGAATTTAATTTTTTAATTTAATAATAATATTATGTACATGGGGTAGCAATAGGTAGCAATAATCCCCATTTTTTAAATTTTATAAAATGTTATTTCTAAATTAATTTTTTTTTTTTTATTTAAGAATACGTACAGGAGGTAGCAATAATCGCCCCAAAAAGTTTATTTTGAGGCTAATATTTATTTTTATTTTTTAATAATACGTACCTGAGGTAGCAATATTCCCAGCAAGACACCGCCGATCACCAACGAGTTGGCGCTAATCCAGTCCCCTAGGGCTTTCAAACACCCTTTTGTGTGTATCTTTGACAGGTCTTTAGACAAGACTATACCATTCTGAAACACAACAAACAGTAGTGTGATGTTCCAGTAAAAATTAAATTACATTAGCGCTCTTCCTACCTCAATTTTTATATATTTATTATATATACAGTTCATAAATATTTTGCAGTAAAAATGAGTTTCATTGCTTGTTCGCCATCTGTGTCTAAAAGAAAACAAAAATTCCCAAGTATTAGATAGAATAATCAGTATTTATAACGTCTCTTTGCTTCTCCGAATTCTGAACTATCTCTATACGTTCTCAACGTATGAAAAACAAATAATAATACTAAAAATAATAATAGCAGCAGAAGCTGTAGTAGTAGTAGTAATAGTAGTAGTAGCAGCAGCAGCAGCAGCAGCAGTAGTAGTAGTAGTAGTAGTAGTAGTAGTAGTAGTAGTAATAGTAATAGTAGTAG
>JAULBS010103003.1:0-15887 GCA_032355785.1 Symmetromphalus regularis
TCTTTCTACTTCGTGGTGGAAGTTAAACAAATATGTCTTTCCATCTTTCTACTTCGTGGTGGAAGTTAAACAAATATTTCTTTCTACTTCGTGGTGAAAGTTAAACAAATATGTCTTTCCATCTTTCTACTTCGTGGTGAAAGTTAAACAAATATGTCTTTCCATCTTTCTACTTCGTGGTGGAAGTTAAACAAATATTTCTTTCCATCTTTCTACCTCGTGGTGGAAGTTAAACAAATATGTCTTTCCATCTTTCTACCTAACTACCTACCCATCCATCCATCCATCTATCTTATATGTCTGTCTAATTATTTATCTTTCTAGTTATCTATCTATCTATCTGTGTGGGTGTCTCTCTGTCTCTCTCTTTCTTTCTTTCTCTCTCTCACTTTTTAAAAGGATATTGATTCTAAATAACCACAGTATGACTACCACTCCCAATATTTGATATTTATATATATTGTGCTGGGGGGGATAGATAAACTAATATTATTTATATGCACCTGTCTGTATATATGTCTGCCTGGTTCCATTCTTTTCTCTCTCTACCCCTTTCCTTTGTCTATCTCTCTCTCTCTCTCTCTCGCTCGCTCGCTCTCTTTCTCTCTCTCTCTCTCTCTCATTCTCTTTTTTCTCTTTCTCTCTCTCTACCCCTCTCTATATCTCTCTCTCTATCTCTCTCTCTATTTCCCCCTCTCTCTCTCTCTTCTCTCTCTCTCTCTCGCTCAGTCTCTCTCGATGAGGTGTCAAGAAATAATATCTCTTTCCATTCGTTCAAAAACCCTGATTACATTAAGTCCATTTATTTTTTATTTTATGAAATTCCTGAATACGTAACTGCACTTGTTCATCCGTGGAACATTCTTGTTGATCGTTGAAAACACGATGTTTGTTTTTAAACTTTTATTTCTTGGAAGGGAAAAAAGTAATATTTAAAAAAATATATATTTATTTAGTTTCTATTAACAATTTAACAGCTGTGTTTAAAAAAATAAATCATGGGTTGGGCTTTTAAAAATTCCAAATTGATATTATTATATTTTTTTTTTAAACTTTTATATCTTTTTAACTGGAAATGGAGATTAATGTGTTTTTGCCGTGAATGGCATATTTCAAGGAGTTTGTGTTTATGCTACTTGTGGTGTTTACAGTGCTGGTAACAGCTGTATCAACCTTAAATCAACAATTCTTGAATTTCTCTTCTCAAACAATGCTCCTTTCAAGATTACGTCGTGCTTAATCGAATCCAGAACTGTTTATATGTGACAGCTCGAATCCAGAACTGTTTATATGTGACAGCTCGAACCAGACATGCTTACATGTGACAGATCAGAATTAGAGTCACCCACTTCTGTCTTTCTTTCGCATTTATACTTCCATGTAGGTAGTCCGTGCTGGGCTTAGGGGACACGAGCTCTGCCAAAACCTTCTTCACTTCAGTACCGTGCTATCGTGGGGGTGGGGGCAGTTTTTACTCCAGCAAATGGCATACACATTTCAGGGTTTTATTTGTATCGGCCTTCCATATTAAAACATTCTCCATGGGGGAGCATGACCCCGGACCCCATAAACGTGTAGAAAGCATCGCGTCCTCGGACTAATCACAAATATTGTTTATAAAAAGTAGTGCCCCCTAGGGTACGGCCCTGGACTTACGTTAAAATTGTCTCAGGGTGCTTTTTGTTTGTTATTTATAAAAAAAAATTTTTTTTAATAATAATAATTAAAAGGACTAGAACTGATTTCGGAAATCAAAAAGGAGTGATATTATATACAACGAGAAAACAATTTTATAATGGAACGAGTATAGTATTCAATTTATTAGCTTTCGGTATAGATTTATAAATTTGTGTTGACATTACTTCATGATGTACAAAATGCATTCGTGAACTTGTTAAACTTAATTCGAGTTGGTTGTCAATTTCGTTACGTCACGATTTTGACAGTTCATGTGTAACCCCGTCGCCGTTCAGTGACCGCTAGCCTTCACGAAAGCTGATTAGCAATTTCACTGGTTTCAGACATTTTTATTGGGTTTAATATGAAGCGTGAAAATCCAGTCTATTTTGCGTCCGTTGATTCTTTTGTCTTGAACGTAAGCAACGCGACCGCAATGACGAACTAAAAATACACAGACCATCGTGGGTTAATAAAATTAATTTTATATGACTGTCTATAGTAGTATTTTAAAAATAATAACTTAGGTTTTAATAGGTAATTTATAATAAAGGTTAGTTTGCATTTGATGTCAAGATTCAATGACTAGTGTTAAAATTAAGGTTATTATAGGTAGCGGAACAAATAATAAACAAAAAAGTAGAAAAATACGAAAAAATAACCAACTATTTATATATAAAAATTAAATTATTGGTTGTCCCCCAAGGCCAGTAACACCCCGTTCCGCTCCTGTCGACTATACAGGTAGACTGAATGCATTTAACACCTGCTTTCGTGTGCATCCGGTCTGCGGCATGCGTTGTGCGGTAAATGTCAGTTCATAATGTACTCTGTATCGCCGATCTTGAAAGAAAACTGGTTACAAGTGCATGGCTACATGTTTTGAATGTCGTTGTGAAATATTTTACCGGATGCGTGTGAAAGAAGATTTGGATTTTTTTTTAATAGGCGTATCCAGGGGGCATGGGAAAGCCCAGAGCTTACTTAGTCTCCAGGTGGCTTTTTTAAAACTATTGTAATTTGGTCGTAACTAACTTTCGAATCTCCTCCAATATTAAAAATATTTATAATATCTTCCGACCCATCCTTGTAAAATTCCTGTATCCGTCCATGCTGAAACCTAGTGATGTAATGATATAGAATATCAGATACCCACTGTCACAGTACGCGTTGGCCTGAGATAATCTACTGCCAAACTGGAGGGTGGTAGGGGCCATGGCCGGATTTAGGGGCACTTCAGGTTCAGGGTCCCTCAACATAGAAATTAAATAACATTGCAAAAAAAACAAAAAAAACCTGAATTAATACAACTAATTTTATAATTGTTATATCTTTTATAAAAGAAGGTCTTTACGGGGGATCTGGCATGGTGGCTCGGGGATATTGCCCCCCTTACCCCTTATTAATACGGCTCTGGTAGGGGCACGATGTGTTGCGGTTAATTATGCGTGTCTGATGCCTGAATATTCAAGAATTATTTTAATGACACCAAGAAACCAACACTGTCACATAGGCTACTCTTTCCGATTAATATCAACAAGTCTTTTACGTGCACTTTCAATGAACTTGACAGTATCAGTTGTGGACCACTGGTTGGAAGATAAATAGCTCAATGGGTCCTACAAACCATTGCATTTCAGGCGAACTCTCTATATCTGAGCTTTTCCCGCCCCTTGTGATTATTCAGATGCATAGTACTAGAAGATTGGCTGTTATCTAGAGAGGGGACACGCATGGGCTGATACAAACATTTTGGAAAGGGATACAAAGATATTTTAAAGATTTTTTAATATTAGAAGGGTTGTCCAAACTTAGTTGAGACCAAATAATAAAGGGGGAAAATAATGACAGGAGGGGTCAGGATCTGATCACGCACTCTCTTCGATATTTCTAAAATATGCAGCGGCTGATCTGGCCCCTCAACCCACCCCCTCTTCCCACAAAAAAAATAGCGATTTAAATTTTTTTTTATCATTACTCAATGTTTTTTTTACTAATATTATTTTGTTATTTTAACATTAAAAAATTCGAGGATTCTTTTAGGGATCCCCCTAAATGGATTTTCTGGATCCGCCACTGATAAGTTTTAATCCACACCAGGAACTGAAATTCAAGACATACAAACATAAATGTATGAGAAATGTCTTAAATTTAGTTTTCTTTGATTCACCCTTGCATTTTAAAGTTCCTGTTTGTTTTTGTAATATATTTAAGTTTTTTATTTTGATAAGATACGTTAAATCCATCAGTTCTACTTTAGCCAAAAAAAATAAAGATTCCGCTTTTTAAAATTTACGTCAATGCTCACAGCATGTCGACGATAAAGCCGACGGTATATTCATTATCAATCAACACAATTTGCAAGTAACAAGAAAAAAGTGAGCGAGGGAAGTTAAAAGTCAAAACATATCAGTTGTCGGGGTTAAAGGTTGTGCTAGACAATTTCGTGCAAGTGCAATCACTTGGCACTTCGTAAACACGGTTTTTGCCATTAGTCTAGTTCGAATCACCCGCGTGACACATTTCTGTGGCAGTGTACGTTTCAAAGAAAATATGTCTTGTAGCTTTAACAGCGTGATTAGTCTCGCTTTGTCAGCACTTGCTGTTAATTACGCTGATCACTGATTGTGACGCTGTCCGCTTATCGGAACGGGTTTAAATGTGGATTAACTAAATAAATATTCTAACTAGGGGTTGGCGATGTTTATTTTTTATATTCTTTTTGTATATATATATTTTTTTCCCTTTTTGTAATGGGTTTAAATATCGATTAACAAAATAAAC
This sequence comes from Symmetromphalus regularis, assembly GCA_032355785.1. Classification (NCBI taxonomy): domain Eukaryota; kingdom Metazoa; phylum Mollusca; class Gastropoda; order Neomphalida; family Neomphalidae; genus Symmetromphalus; species Symmetromphalus regularis. The sequence goes on from JAULBS010103003.1 coordinate 4,462, forward strand.
ATTCTCATCAGGGATTGGATAAGATTTTTTTTTGTCCCCCTCCATTTTGTAATACACACCTGAACAACTGTTTAGCATCGCCTTACATTTTAAGCTGTCCGGTTAATGGAACCGGTTTAAATGTGGATTAACAAAATCACGGTTGGAGGTTGTTGTTTTTATATTTAGCTTTTTTTCTGTTCTTTTTAGGGTTTTTTTTAAAGTTTTTTTCTTTTTTTTTCTTTTTTCTTTTTTTCCTTTTTGTAATACGCACCTGAACAAAAGTTTAGCGTCAGCCTATATTTTAAGTTCGTAAGCGTAAGTAATTTTAACATGCCCACATCCATATGGTTCGTAAGCGTAAGTACTATTTACATGCCCACATCCATATGATTCGGGCATGTTCCCCCCCTCCCCCCGGATTCCGCGCCTTAAGAGGAAAGCACTTAATCCGGGGCGGAAAAGTGACAAAAAAATAAAGAGAGATAAAATTAAGTTCGTCATTCACTTACGGTTATAAATGAGTTGTTGATTCTTTCATTTATTCATTCATTTATTTATTTCTGTCTTTCGTGTGGGGTTTTTTTTTTTTTTTTTTTTTAAATTTTCGAATTTTATTTTGAATATTTAAATTTGTTATGTTGTGAAACAACTGTGCCAAAATATTAAAATCGGCGTAATATATAATGAGTGTAGCCCTATAATATTTCAAAGTTAGTATTTAATGTAAACATCAAATGCTGGGGAAGAAGGAATATTGTTAGAAGGTGTGGATGTGTTAAGGCTAGCCAAAAGAATTTAAATTAATAATTAAAATGTCGATTGAAATTTCTCGAAAATCTACAACCATATTAATTAAGGTTGAATAACTAAGATGTCAGAAAAAAAATGTTACACTTTGTACGAATATGAAAAAGTCAAGAACTGTAAACAGATTTTTTTAATCAACTAAAATAATGAATCTCCTGTGTATGGTTCAAATAGCAAACTTCAAAAACTATATGTATCTACTTTTTTTTACATATGATCTTGAACACGAAAACATCTTTATTGCAAGTTACAACATAAAGAATTTCGCTAGCAGATACTCCTAACAAGTACTGTGGAATTCTTGACACGGAAACCATGACGGCAAAAACGGAAGTCTCGCTCATTAACTACGTAACGTTTTTACGCATGCAGCGAGTTTTCTTTACTAGGGTTTTTTAACACTTAAACAGCTGTTCTGCTCATAACTAAACTTTAAAAATACACTAATCTACTGTCTATCTTTATATTCTCGTTTGTATGAATAAATCTTTTTGAAAAAAAAACCCACTAATTTACTATCTATCTCCCCATTCACGTTTGTATGCTGATTATCAAGTGGAGTTACGTAACATTTTTAAAAATACCCTTTAGAACTACCACCTGTTCTCAGTTGTATATAGATTAAGTCTATAAAGTCTATATAACACTAAAAGAACGCACTAATGCATTATCTATTTATTTATTTATTTTCGTTTGTATACCTTTTTTTCCCAGTAGAGTTACGTAACATTTTTAGAATACACTACCACCTATTCTCGTTTCTATATAGATTAATTCTATATTTTTGAGAGCCAGTCTTATGGATTAATATGTTAAATATATATTACGTTCAGGATCACTATTTTCTAAAATTATTGTATTATATATTCTCTATACATTTTTTATTAAGTTTTATTATTTTTTTTTTTTTTTTTTTTTTTTGAGAATAAAATTTCTTGTCTTGTCTTATAAGGTACAATTAAATAAAACAAATAATACACTAATTATCTACTTATTTATTTTCGATTTTATACCGACTGTATAACACCTTAAAAATATACTAATTTTACTTGATGCCTATCTGTGTTTATATGTTGATGACTAGGTATGATAACGTGATACTACTTTGCAACTAACGGTTTTGTCGGGAGGCGGAAAAAAAAGTTTGGAGTAACCACAGGATTACCCCAGTAGCCCATGTTTACCTTTGTGCTGGGTGTCATAAATAAATAAATAAAATATTTATTAATATATAACTCTGGTTATATATTTGTACTCTTGTGGTTAGATTTTATTTTTGTTTAAAAAAAAAAAAAAAAAAAAAAAAAAAGAGAAAAAATTTGACTTCAATCTAAGTCTGACTTAAATTCCTTGATAAATACAGCCCCAGTATTACAACAGTCAAGGTGTAAGATGATAGCATATGATTTTTATTTTACAGCGAATATTTACAATGACAACCTGATGACAGTTAAATATACACAGGCGTGCTTCAACATTAACACTAAAACTACTTTTAAGTGTTCTTACTGTCACAAGATGTGACATGGTGAAAGGAAAGGATTATTTGTTTAACGACACCCCAGTACATTGTTTATTCAGCGGCTGTTAGGTGTCTGACATAAATATTATATTGTTTTCTGACCCGTAAAGTTTGTTTTATTTAACGACGCCTCTAGACCACATCGATTTTTATCTTATCATCGGCTATTGAACATCAGTCATTCTGACATATGTATTTAGAGGAAACCCGCTGCCGCCACATAGATTACTCTTTTTCTGATAAGCAGCAAGGGGTCTTTTACATGCACCGTCCCACAGACAGGACAGCACAAACAATGGCCTTTGGTGAACCAGTTGTGGATCACTGGTTGGAACGGAAGATAGCCCAACCTGTAAATGGGTCCACTGAGAAGGATCGATCCGACAAACTACCGGTTCACAGACAGACACGCTACCGTTTGAGCTACATCCCGCTCCCCCTTTTTCTGAACCGTTATCGCCACTCTTTCCGATTAGCAAGAATGGTTGGGGTTTTTTTTATATGTGCATACCACCAGACAGGACATCACATACCACAGCCTTTGATAAACACGTTGTGCATCACTGGTTGGTGCAAGTGGTATACACCTATCAATTAACAGGACCGTAGTAACCGAGGAATCCGGGGGACACATGCCACCCAACACCCCCTCTTGTGAGACTGTTTGTTTTATGTAATTAATGTTTGTCATTGTAGCCAAAATCTGTTTTTACCAGATCCGTCAGAATCTCCTCCCCCACCACCCAATCCGCAAAGTTGTTCCTACGAACCTGATTAAGCCTAGCTGATATATATATATCTTTGTTTAAGTAGTTAAATGGAATTCAATAGCTGTTTGCATATGTATATGCATCTGGCTTGCTGTGATAGAACATATAGTATATATTCTCCACTGCCGCACACCGCATGCCATATGAATGTATAAACAGTTACATGCAGTTCTAATTAAATATGTACTAGTTTACACTGATAATTATAAAAAGAATAAAACAACACTAAAACAAATATGTGTAATTACATGAACATTTACGGATCACAACTGGTTTAGCAAATTCGTTGGTTTGAACTATCATGTTTGTGGGATACAGCATATAAAATCTCCACGGTGGTGGGAACAGGTTTCGTCTCTCCTACTAACACTAAGTGTGTCCTAGATATTACATGAATTATAGTTATGTGTTCAGGACAGCATGCTTGAACCTTAACTGGATATAAGCATGAAAATAAGTAAAATTGCAGCCAAGGAGACAGACAGACACATACATACACAGACATACAGAGAGAGAGAGAGAGAGAGAGAGAGAGAGAGAAAGAGAGAGAGAGAGAGAGAGAGAGAGAGAGAGAGAGAGTGTGTGTTTAAAAACATTTAATATTGCTTTGGACCCCCTCCCAAATTCCTGTATCCACCCCAAGCATGCTAATATTTGAGATATTATTATTATTAAACCATATAGGACATTGCCCCCATTGGGAATTCTTTTAAAGTGAGAACGTTCGCTCATTTGTTTTCGTTATCCATTTTGTGAAATATACACAGATGTGAATAGCATTATTAAAGTAATCTATTGGCTGTGGGTGGTTGTATCTCACCTATCACACGCCACTTAGCATCAAACGCAAGCACGTGACATAACAGGGCATTATGCAATTAACATTATGGAAAACGTACGTGTTTTGTTACTGTTTGCTGTATGCCAAATACATGACACGTACTGCGTTAGACACGACCTGTCAAAGCGTCACTCTGAGGCGGGGCTTCGCTGCAATGTTAATGCATATGTCAGAATAGTTTTGCATCTATATACATAATGATGAAGGTTGCACAAAACAGGGGTCGAAATACTGCCGTCCTGACTTGATTTTGTCGGTAAACATTAGTTTGGTCTGGGAAATTATTAGCTACGCGGTTTTTTGATACGATGTACAAGACTATACACCTCCAAAATCCCGTACTTCCTGAATTTGAAGTAGAAAACAGTTCTGTACACCCTGTCAAAAAACAAGCACTCTGTAATGAATTTATTACATTATAAAACTTTTAATTTTTAAAGACTTTATTGTTTCTATTTCTTTAAAGTTTTTATTTATTTTTATTTATATATTTATTATTATTTTATTATTATTATTAGCCTCGTTCGTATTGATTGGAATACGATAATAATTTTAAATGAAATTGTTCATAAAGCGTGAAAAATACCATAGCAAAACAGCCAAGTGTGACCAATAGAAAGCAGACTTAAAAACAAGGCAGTTAACTTGTTTTTTAAGGAAACAAAAATTTCCTTTTCCTAATAGGGATAGACAGTGGTATTTGCATAAATAACAGGTGTCAATTAGCAGTTAACTGCAGATGGGATAAAACATTTAGATTTTTTTAGGTTACTTTGTACTGCGACATTCGAAGTGAACCTATTTTTATTTTGTGTATTTTGCGGTGTACGGACAATTGCTCACAGAACAATACCTCACCAATAAAGTGAGAAATAGAACAATTGCTCATCTTTGATTCTTTTTCTTATTAATGAAATACAATTAATTTTAATATTTTAAACAAGTCCATCACAATATGAATATTCACAAAAAACACAATCGGTATTATCAGTTCAGCACAGGACACACCTTTGAAACTGTGCCTTTAGAAATTCTATGTTTTATATTCTTTTTTATTAACAAAAGAAAACATACCAAAGGTGATGATGATTATCTAACTCCAGTGCCTATTAAAAATTCTCTTATGTTACTTTTTATTAATAAAATCATAAGTAAAATATTAGTAATTTAAAAAACCCAAAGATGAGCAATTGTAATATTTCTCACTTTATTGGTGACCAATTGTCCAGTGAGCAATTGTCTGGTTAGGTATTGTCTGGTGATTGATTGTCCGGTGAGCAATTAGCCTACATTCGTATTTTGCAAGTCCTACACCTACTGTGACCTAGAACAGACACTAAATTAATATTGTTTTGCTGGCCTCTACTAGTTATTATACCGACCTGCCGGTTAATATTTATTAAAATTACAAAGAATCCCTCTACATTTGCTGGTAGATCGTACGTAGAGTTTCTCTGCGCCAGTTATAAAAAAGGCTAATCTTGTACTGTACAGAAGTATTTTATTTAGTTCAATGTATTTAGAAATACAGTTTACATTCCACTGATACATGTTTAAGAACGCACTTGTTGCATCAAAGATTTTTTTTATTGTTTGTTTTAAATAGAACGCTATCTGGCAACATACAGGAGGTAGTAATAGCATATGCGTTTTTTGCGTTTTTGTTGAAAGTATCGCTCTGTGATCGCTTAATAGCGTACACAATGCGCTATCACACCCTCAAGGGTTAACACGCAAGTCATCTGGGGTTGTCTTATCTTGTTCGGAGAAATAAACATAGGGTCATAGACAACGTGAGAATGAATTAATTGCATGTATATGAAATGAACATCTTGCTAATGTGGCAAGACAACTGTGGAAAGGTTCCATTAGCTTTTAAAAGACCGCTTTGGAATTCCCGTAATATATCAAACAAGGGCAAAACTCGCTTCCTGGAAGTGTGGCGGAACGGTGGGAGGTACGGAGCATCCCTCTGTCCAAAACATGGGCGACGGAGCTTTTCCCTCTGTTCGAAAAGTGGGGGATTTGTTCACGTCTACCCCTCTCAGGATTAACGCAACTGTAGACCCCCTGTGTACTTTGGTATATTTGCGCTAAAACTAAATGGTTAAGTGTTACATAGATAGAATAAAGAGAAATACTGGTAAAGATTATTATTTAAACATTTTAATTAAAATTTTTTGAAACAAAATGTGTGTAATTATATAGCCACCCCTATCAAAAAAGTGCACCCACCCCCGTCACCCCAGGATCTACGCCCATGATATGAAATAGAAACATTTAATAAACAGATTTGCAAGATGGACCTTCGCCAGATACATCGGGGGATCTAGAGGGTCCGAAAACACACACACACACACGAACGCACGTGCATGCATCTTTCCCACTAATCTTTTCTAATTATAATGATATCTTATTACACTTCCGACTTCCACCACTACCATCCCCACCCCCCACTTTCAGTATGCATTTTTAACGCAATCTTCCGATACCCACCTTTTATAATTCTTGGATCCGACCCTGTTCCATTATCTATGAAAACCGCTGCTTGGAATTGGGGCACTACCAATTAGAAAATATACACATTTGCAAGATGGTCGATTTATTTGACATCTGTCACATATCTGAATATACACGCACTAGTATATAACTCGGCTTATGTCCTGTAGCAGCGTAAACAAATCGTCTTGTATTTCATCCCAGAGATGACAAAATATGTAACTTATTCAGTAGGCGTATCTTAAAAATTAAAGAATATTTATTTATTTAATGATTCCTTCTACCCCACCCCCACCCCACTCCAGTACAAAAGTAAACATCGGCTACTGAGGATAAAACCAAAATTGAAGAAAAAAAGTGTTTTAACGACACTACTTGAGCTCATTTATTTATTAATCATCGGCTATTGGGTGTCAAACATTTGGTAATTTTTTCACATCGTCACCAGAAGAAATCCCGTGAGCCTCGGTGGTTTATCGGTAGAACGTCGGATTCTCAAGCTGATGACGGTGGTTCACAATCTGTTGGAGGCTGGCTCAAACTTGACTACGTGTTAGAATAACCAAATGTTTGACATCTAATACCGATGATTAATAAATCAATGTGCTCTAGTGGTGTCGTTAAACAAAACAAACCAGAAGAAATCCGCTACTTTTTTCTATTAGCAACAAGGATATTTGATGTGTACTTTCCCACAGACAAGACAGCACGTACAACGGTCTTTGATGTACCAGTCGTGGAGGACTGGTTTGGACGGGAAGAACAACAATTAAAAATAATAAGTTCTCCGACGGGGTTCGATCCCACGACCAAAGTACGTCAGGCGAACACTCCACCGACTGAGCTAGATCCTGACCCTATGACAACAAATACCACGGCTTTCGATACACCAATCGTAGCATAACCAATTTAAAATGAGATTATACTTTTTTTTAAAGAAATGGCAACAGGTTTTGGTCACAAAATAAACCTCACTTAGTGTGTGGTTAAAATGTTCCTCAGTCAACAAGTTGTCAAAATGATGAAATAAATATGTGTTTTCAAATGTTGACCTAGTAAAATGTGTTATTTAACACTGGCAACATATTAAACGATGTAAGATATCGGTGTCATTTTAAATAAACCAGGTGTCACGTGACAGAGATTAGAATCGTTTGCATTACTGACGTTCCATGGTTTTATTTACAATATAATCGTGTGATTAACGATTTGTCACTGGAAGGATTTTTTTTTAAGTTACTCACACACACACGTGTGTGTACAAACACAAACACACACATGCGCACAAACATTTTAAAATACTGTCACTATATTTTATATTTTTAATAATGTTATAAAACATTTTAAAAGATGGATACTCCAGTCCAGTACAAAGGTGAAGGTTGCTAAGAACATTAGTACAGACACATTTTTAGCCGGAATTTAGACTGGGATTTAAAATTTAATTGTTATCCGGCTATTTCTTTTCATATCTTTTAGGCAGACCAATCAAAATTTAATTATCTATTTTTCCAAATTTAAACAATAAATTCCCCTTTTACCACTAAAGCAGTTATTTAACCACCCACTCCCTTTTTTCCCTCTCCGTTAATTCTTTCTTTTCTGTCACGGGCCCGTTGTTCTAGTCTTAGGACATTGGACCCGGGGGAAGACGAGTCCGAACCAAATTGGATGTGGACCCGTATAAAATACTTGACCTGACCTGACCTTCGATCTTTCAATAACCTCAATCTCTCAAACATATCATTGATAAAATCCATTGATATAACTCAACATTGACATCAAACTTATAACTGCTTTGGTTTAATATATATATTAGTAGTCAAACTTCTAGATTTTGTAGGAGACCTATTTACTTTTGGCACAGATAGCTGCACAGATGACCACTTTTAAACGACAATGTTATTCAATTCTAATGATCAATTTAAAAGTTGGTATTAAATTACTTTTGGCACATACATATATAGAGATGATCAAATTGAAAATCCCAGTAAACAGTTTCTACATTTTAATGATAAATTGAAAATGTATCAAATCATTGATAGATTACATATATAAGCAGGAAGAAAGAAAAGAAAAGGATTATTTAACGACACCCCAGCACATTAGTTTAACGGGGTCTCTGTTAAAGGGATACTGACGTGTACAGTGTTCCAGATAAAATGGATTACTAGTAATGCATTTACAAGGTATTAGTTAAAAATATATAAAAATTTAAACAAAAATGTCTTTGTTCTTAAAAACGTGTTTTCCGTGTATAAAAGTAAGAAACTGAACTTCTTTTTGTAAGAATATAGTCGTACTGCATGACGTCAGATCAGAACAATCGTGCGAAACTCGTAATGGCCGTATAATAGCAGCTCTTTCCACGGAATAAGTTAATTGTTATTACCTGTTTGTTCGCGAGAAATCGCATTTCTATGAATGGAAACGTTATTATATTTCTATTACAGATCGTTTTGAAAAAAGAAAATAATCCAAATTAAACCAGAAATGTGTAATCGCTGACTTTAAAAACTGTCGTCATAACGAAGTTACGCAACCGTGTCCATTGACCTACAGCTGCCGTACATATATACCAGTTATGTAACTTTGTTATTGTTCGAGTCCTACGTTTCAACCCACATCACGGAGCTTTCTCGCACATCAATCTTATTCATGCGTGTGATAAAAAAAATCCGTGTTTGTAATGTTCATTAATCCTAAATCCATGTACGTATTAAACTTTTTATTGTAACATTCTTATTCCTGAAAAACATTAATCCATATTACATGCTGCTATGTAGTCTTCAGCATTTCTTTAAAGGTTTTTTGTTTTGTTTTGGGGTTTTTTGGTTTAATGACACCACTTTGATTTATTAATCATCGTCAACTGGATGTCAAACATTTGGTTATTTTGACACGTAGTCTAGTGAGAGCCAGTATCCAACGGGTTTTGAATCTCTGTCATCAGCTACAGAACCACCGAGACTAACGGCGACTGTTAAAGGTGTCAAACTCATGGTCTTCATAGGAAACCCTGTACGGCCACATATCACAGGCACATACCACAACCTTTGTTAGACCAGTAATGAACCACTGATAGGAACAACAAAACATATCAAACGGGTCCGCTGAAGAGGGACGATCTGATGACCTACCGTAACTCAGGACCCTCTACCTCGACCTTTTGACCCGATGGATGGTTGGTTGGTTGCTTGCTTGGTTGCTTGGTTGGTTGGTTTTTTTTATTTTCGTGGTTATTTATATCCAATTAAGGTTCAGATGGGCACAGAACTTAGCTTCCTGTGCTGTCTGTCCAGGACAGAGGTTAGTTTTAGTAGGAGAGACGAAACCCGGTACATCCACACTAACTCGGCTATTCTTACTGATAAGCAGCAAGGGACCTTTTATATACACTACTCTACAGACAGGACAGCACATACCGCGGCCTTTGATAAACCAGCAATGGACCACTGGTCGGTGTACGTGGTACACACCTACCCACTGAGCCTTGCGGAGCACTCACTCTGGGTTGGAGCTGATACTGAGATTAAAAATCTTACCAGTGGCGAAGCCGATAGCTTAACCACTGCACTACCCGGCGCTGGTTTATTACTGACTCAGAGCAAGTAGAATATTAAACGTAACATTTTTCAAGATGGCCACTGACTTTACGTGATAATAATTTAAATTAATCGATAACTTAATTCCTTTCATAGAGCAGGATGTAGCTCAAACGGTTGAGTGTCCGCCTGTGAACCGGTCGGTCGTCGGATCGATTCTTCTCAGTGCACCCATTTGCTGTTTGGGCTATTTTCCGTTCCAACCAGTGGTCCACAACTGGTTTATCAAAGGTCGTGGTATGTGATGTCCTGTCTGTGGGACGGTGCATATAAAAGATTCCTTGCTGCTTATCGGAAGGAGTAGCCTATGTAGCGGCAGCGGGTTTCCTCTTAAGACATATATCAGAATGACCATATGTATGACGTCTAATAGCCGATGATCAGATAAAAATCAATGTGCTCAAGAGGCGTCGTTAAATAAAACAAACTTTACTTTAATTCCTTTCCTCTATCCCACCACTCCATACCCTACCCACCCCGTGTACCGTTTGTAAGGGTAAACATTGATAACTGCGAACAGCCCCTTCAGATAGATAACCTCGAGTTTCACTCGAATGACGTTCTATATATATCCAAAGCCGTTATCAACGGGCTGTTGTGGTCCTTAACGGGTATTTGTGTGTTAACGGGTCCTCTGGGTGTTTACGACTATTCTATTCATCTACTGCGCAGTAACTCGAGCGATGACTCAGAACGTGACCCTGTTCCCGTATTATCTATGACCTAGATCTTAAGACGTGTTTGATTCACATATTTCAAGTCTAAAGTTAACGCGTAGTAAAATGTCAACGAGATACATTCTTGAATTTTTTCACGTAATTTATTTTAAATCTTAAAGTGTTATTAAAGGGTGAACCAATAATTTGACATCTTTTACTAATAAAAATAAATACAATCACACTATTAAAAAGTAATATTTTACTGCAATCGTTCTTTTTTTCGTTCTTTTTTTTGTTTAACGACACCACTTGAACACATTGATTTATTAACCATCGGCTATTGGATGTCAAACATTTGGTTATTTTGACACGTAGTCAAGTGTGAGCCAGCCTTCAACGGGTTTTGAACTACTGTCATCAGCTTGAAAGTCCAGGGTTCTCCCACTGAACCACAAAGGCTCACTAAAAAAAAATACGATCACGTTAATAATAATAATAATAATAACAATAATAATGATAATAATAATAATGATAATAATAATGATAATAATAATAATAATGATAATAATAATGATGATAATGAAAATAATGATGATAATAATAATGATAATATTAATAATAATAACGATAATGATAATAGTAATAATGATAATATTAATGATAATAATAATGATAATAATAATGATAATAATAATGATAATAATAATAATGATAATAATAATGGTAATAATAATGATAATA
>JAULBS010103014.1:0-15886 GCA_032355785.1 Symmetromphalus regularis
AAAATAGGAAATATACGAGAGCAGAGTTTATTGGTTGAACTTGGACAAAAAAAAACGGCTTCCAAATGATGTCACGTTCGTTTTATTTTGTTTTGTTCTAATCTCATCTTATCTTTAACAAAACAGCTTTTTTTATTTATTAGGAGCTGCAGTTGGGTTGATATTACCTGATGATTTGCCCGAGGGAAGAAGAGAAGAATTTGAGAGTTTAATGCGATCGTTGACTGTAATGGAAGATCAGCAGCCTGAGACTGTTAGTGGTGATCCCGAAACAAGACCAGAAGAACCAGTTCCACAGCCACTAAGACCACATGTTACAGAGGAAGACGATAAAACAGGACAACCCACCACTTCTACAAAAATTTCCAAGGGTGTTTTAGTTGGTTAGTATTTATATAATAATTTAAGATAAAAAAATTTTTTTTTTTTTTTTTACATTCCGATTACGAATATTGATTACAAAACTTGGAATAAAAACATGGCCTTTGGGGTGTGGTGTTAAATACTGAAGTCTATCAAGGGAATAAAACCATGATGTGTCTAAGGCTATTAGTATTTCTATTATATGGGTAATCAATTTATTTCTCTAAAACTGTTGGAGCATATTAGCAATACAATTTTTTTAATGTTTAATATTTTACAAAATATTCAGTAATAGAACTTAGAAGAAAAAGTTAATTTATCCTTTTATTTTAAATGTTTATATACAAAAGTATGTTTCAATTTATATATATTTGTATATTGCTTTATGCTGATAAAGGTTATATTTTGTATGTCTTTAAGGACATTATTCATATTTATAGTACAAAATGAGATTTGTTTATTCAGCTGCTGAGTGGATTTCATGGGGTGTCCAAAAAGGAGCACAGCAGGCTGGTAAACTGATTCATTATGGCTCAGAAAAAGTCCAGGAACGAATTCATCCTAAGAATGAAGCTTCAAAAATTGACCCAAAAGTTCAGAAGGCAGTAGACTATGCCCGGAAGGGATCCCACACAGCAGTAAAAGTCAGTGGTTTTGTAGGTGTGTAAACTGTAGTTTATCAGGTATATATATACATATAGAGAGAGAGAAAGAGAGAGAGAGTTAGTGCAGGCACATACGTTGTTGCCATGGCTAATCTTTGGATCAGGACATAGTAGATAGAACAGCAGAGGTACAAATTCTTTATGATTCTGTTGTGCTGTTGTGAAATTCAACCCCTATTAGTGTTGTTCTGCCATTTCTTTCAGTGATTCTATCTGTGTGATTGTAAAGTATAACATGAGAAGTTAAATAATTAAAAATCTTTAAAGATATAATATCATGGCCCATGTAGTGCATTTTAAAGTTGCCAAAGACCAGCAGCATTCCTGCAAAAAAAAACTCATACTCTGAAACCTCTCAGGATTTCAACCACTTTATTTTGTCACCAAATTTAAAAATCTTTTTATTCAGCCAAAAAAAACAACTTCAGTGATTGTTTTATTAGTTGTCCCCCCCAAAAAGTGGGGGGATATGGCCCCCTGGCTCCCGAACATAGTGTCCAATAATTCCACATCTTTTAGTAATAAACTACATAAATACAACCACACACTTTAAATAGATAATATATTTCTCCAATTCAATTTAGGGATTGAGGTGGATTCTGAAAATGTTTGCTTTGTGTATTAACAGGAAAAGGTTAGTAATTGTGAATGACCACAAATTTATGTTTAACAAGCATGGAAGAATATTTTATCTTTATTGTAGTGAGTAAACTTGGACAAGCTACAGCTGCATTGGGTCAGTTTCTGGCACCACACATAAGAAAACAAGGTGAAAAGCTGATCAACAAGTCTAAATATCTGAAAGAATCATCAGGAAAAGGCAAAATGGATGGAGTGTTGGAGGTTGCTGCCAGTGGTCTGATTGGTACTGTTAACAGTTCATTACCAAACCATGAAATGTTTTTTTCAGTTTTATTAGTTACCTTCAGAATTCCTGTTTCCAAAGTGAGAAAGTTAAACCTGTCAGTAACTCAAAATTAGAAGTATATTAGGTGGTTCTATGGCATAACTTTGTGGGATATTTAAAAACTGATCATCTGTCTTTAGGTGCACTTCGGAGTACATATGAATACAACTGTTTTAAAAAAGAGAACATTTTGTTACAGGTTTTCAGAATTTGGTCTTAAAATAAAATGAATGGGGCATGTTACTGTGATAATCATTGAGTCTGTTGAATATTTTCATCATTTCACTTGCAGGTTTTGGAACAGTGTATACAGGTCTTGAAATTGCTGCTAAAGAACTTGCAAGAAACATAGCTAATGAGACTGTTCAGATTGTTAATCTGAAGTAGGTATTTTAAAAATACTATAAGTAGTCCAGGAAAAATGGTCGAAAGGTCAGAAAAAAATTAGTAAAAAGCTGAAACTTTGTTTATGCTCTCGTCTTAGCAGCCTTAATAACATCCTAAAAGTATCCGTGTATTCTCCTTGAGCTTTTGACGTTATAGTTCATATTTAAGTGAGAAATGGCCTTTTCAGAGATGTTCAAATAAACACAAGAAAATAGGTCATGACGTCATCCTAGGTACTCATTTAGTACAATATAAAAGTTTGAACATGTAATAGTAACAGACAGCTCATACAGTTTACGAGTTGCATTTTGGCATTCGTGGATTTTCAGTTGTTGGTAAACATCACATTCATTAGTATCAATCAGATAATCCTAGTCAGTCATCTGAAAATCTAATGCTTCATAGTAAAGTTCCTGTGAGTCATCTTCGTTTTCTTTCAATTCAAAATCAGTTCCTGATTCACAAACGACTGATTTTTTTCTGAATTGCTATAGCCATTTCGTTGGCAATGGCCATATAGAATTGTGTAGAACAGACCAGCTTTCTTGCAGCAACACGATCGCTCACAACCACTCATGCATATGCAGGAAATCAAACTTAACAGTATTTCAGGTGCAGGTGGCTGACACGTGAAAACCAGTTGTACGTGTCCATCTGCAAATTCCCAACCCCATTCAGTTGGTGGCAGTTCTACTCCTAACCACTGCTGCACTTGGTGATAAACTTTGAATGAATGTTCCTTTGCTGTTGCAGATGTCGGTGATCTATAGCTGCGAGCTATATCATTTTCTGTAAAGGACAGTTAGCTACTCCTTTCATGAATGCCTATGTCTTGAAACATACAAAGATTTTGATGTCTTGGGAGCACCAAACATGGCCAGCAGAAACTGTTCGCCTACAGATAACATGGAATCTGGTGAAGAGGTTGGGTCATTGAATACCTTCACCACACGATGCTGTAGATCCGTGTTCTTCTGAAGAAGGGTGAATGCCTTCTTCTTTCATTCTTGTATAAAGCAGATGTGGTGTCACAACTAGTCATGGCATGTACGAAGAGCAAAGTGCTAGAGGCTTCTGACAAATGCCACTGATCACAGCTGATGGAAAACACTTTATCAGGATATTTTCCAGCTCCTGGTTTATACAGATATAGTTGGTTGTCTTGCTTTGACAACTGTATCAACAAAATAAGGAAGTCAACATCGGTTCCCACCACAACATTGTTCCTTGATAACTCTATTGCTGTATAAGTAATCAAGGTATCTGCAACAGCATGATTAACTTCTATGCCACCATACTCCAGATACCCAGTCAGAGCTTGAGTAAACCTGGCTTTATTCTTTCCATTGGTCAGGAATCTTTCTTGACGGATAGTAATAGGCATATCATCTGTGAACAAGATTGCTGCTGACTGTGACTTTATTGCTTGGCTTTGGTGCATCACTATGACCATCAAATACATCGACGACAGTGTTTATTTCACTGTGATGCTGTAGATATGTTATATATGCTGAGGACATTTCAATGTACGATCCATGTTGAGACCATATCACTCATCTCAGTAAATATCTGCCACCTACAACAACTGTGCTTTCTGCAGGATGTGGTTGTTAACTACCAGCTACTGATTCAATGACATTATATATTGCCAATTTCTGGGATTTCCTCATGGATATCTCATCAAACAGTGATAAAGGTCTAGGAGCTAGTTCATACTCGAGACAAGCAACAAAACCATCTTCAGACTTGATTTTGAAGTGAAAGAGAATGAAGATGACTCGCTAAAACTTGACTATGAAGCATTTGATTTCCAGATGACTGACAAGGATTATCTGGAGGATACTAATGAATGTGACGTTTTACCAACAACTGAAAATCCACAAATGCCAAAACTCAACTCGTAAACTGTATGAGCTGTCTGATACTATTACATGTTCAAACTTATAAATTGTACTAAACAAGTACCTAGGATGATGTCATGATCTAACCTCTTGTGTTTATTTGCATTGCCAACAATTGTTTCAAATCACCTTATTCCCATTTAGTAATAAATCTTCTAACAATATACTCATGTATACCAGAATACATCTCTGAAAAGGCAATTTCTCACATAAATATGAACTATAACATCATAACACCATAACGACAGAAGTTCAAGAAGGATACACAGGGACTTTAATATGTAATTAAGGATACAAAGACGATTGCATAAATGAAGTTTCAGCTATTTACTAATTTTTTCCGACCTTGGTCAAAAAATGGCTAATATTACTGATCTAAAGCTTTTGAAGACTGTGATTTCATACATATTTTAAAATATTAATACAACACTTATTTATCAGATCAGTCAGTTCCACATGGATATGGTGTAGTCTGGTGATTTGGGCTATTTTCCATTCCAACCAGTGGTCTTTAACTGGTTCATCAAAGGCCGTGGTATGTGCTGTCCTGTTTGGGACGGTGCATATAAAAGATCCCTAGCTGCTTATTGGAAAGAGTAGCAGCAGGTTTCCTCTTAAAAAATATATCTGAAGGACCATGTGATTGACATCCAATAGTCGATGATGAGATAAAAATATGCTCTAGAGGCATCATTAAATCAAATTTAAAAAACTTTAAAACAGTCTATTATGTTTCTTTCAATCTGTAAGTATTCAGCTGATTCAGCCGTTTGTTCTTGGTACATAATTTAAAAATTGGTAATAAAAATATTTTCTAATTCCAGGTATGGAAATGAAGCTGGTCAGTTGGCATCAAACACGTTATATTCAGTTGGCAATGTTGCCATGACTGCATACACTGCAGAAAATCTGGGGGTCAGAGCCATTGCCAAGAGGGCGGCTAAAGACACTGGAAAAGCAGTGTTGTATGATCTACAAGAAAAATCAAAAGAGAAAGACCAGCCACAAACTGAGCCTCAGTCAAGCAAAGACTCTAATCTACATCATGAAAAGAAACCAATATAGATAATTCCCTACTTTTCTATGAAAGTGATGATCCAATGAACAAAACGTGAGACGTTTCATTACATTTGTGTTGAAACAATGTAATCAATGACATGCTTTAATCACATATGACAGAACTATCTACAAGGTCTTTGAATTATGTTGGAAGAATTTTAGATTTGTGTAGTCTTCAGTGCAATCATTTCAGATTTCAATTCCATTTTAAATAAATTACATTAACCAACTCCTCCAGTAGATCAAGAGGATCCATTTTGAAGTACACAGTAACTCCTCCAGTAGATCCATCTTGAAGTACACAGTAGATAGCTGACATGGATAAATCTTCCATCCTTGCTGCACCAACAACTTATATATATTTTTTTTTAAAGACACCAGTAGAGCACATTGAATTATCAAGCATCGGCTATTGGATGTCAAGTATTTGGTAATTTTTACATGTAGTCAAGTGTGAGCCAGCCTCGGACATATTCTTCAGCTGAGTCCAACCTCTTACCACTGGATCCAGGTTTCTCAAAAGGTTATGTCAGAAACTGTTAAAATAATAGTCAGAGGAATTAAAATAAAATTAAGATTCAGTTATAATGGACAAAGGGGTCTAGACCTCTTAGCACCCCCCCCCTCCTCCAACTGGATGTCGAAAAGGAAACCATGGGCGAAATCAGGTTAATTATGGGCATGCCAACAGATATATTAGTCTCGAGTAACCAGGGGGTGTTATGCAGCACCCAGTCCTGACGCCTACTGTCGTTCTCAACGGCCCTGATTATGGGTGAATGGTCTTCTGCAAAATTTATATATTCTCGACCAAAAAGGAAAATTTTCATGTTGAAATATTGAATATATATTTTTAATGTGCCATTTCACTATAATCAATGTTACTGCACACATACATTTCCTCCTAAATGGTTTGGAGGTCTAATTCCAGAATTTCTGCCATGAATATCATCTGGTTTACGAAATAAATGACTATTGATTACATACATACTTTCTTTTTAAATTTTATCATGTAATAAGATTTTTTTTGTTTAAATGGTGGACCAATGGCAATACAACTTTAATTATGGGGAAGGTGCAAAATCTGTTCATAAATTTCTTTTTGTGCTAAATTATAGTCAGTATAGAGCTTCTTTTTTTTTTTTTTTTTTTAAATTATGTGTATATACATGTATACATTTTTGATATATCTCATGGGTATAAAGCCTGGGTTTTTTGGACAAGGGGGACGTCTATATAATTATCCCCCCTACGTTTTGCGTAGAAAAACAAAAAATTTCAGTGAAATTGAAATGCCTAAATAATAAAGTATTTCTCTTTATTGTATCAAACCATGTCGTCTTAGCGCTAATATACCGAAGTACACAAGTAGTCTATAATGGTGGGAGGATGGAGGCGGGGGCAGCGGGATGGTCAAGGGTGTTCCGTCCCCCCACTTTCAGGAATGGATTTTCGTCGTTGATATATCTTCAGGTCATAATTAAGGGAAAGTATTTGTACTGAATCACATCTTCAGTAGATTATTATAATTTATATAACAAAATTAATGTTTTACAAACATCTTACATCTACATCAAGTCACCATCCCTTTAGGAAAATTGGATTTTTAGCAACATAGGTGATAAATTATTTTATTTCTTTCATATATCTTTGGTCTAAATGAATGTAAAATAATCATTAGATCAGGTTACCAGAAACACCTATTTTGGTTTTGTTTTATTTTTTGTTGTTATTTATTGTAGTAACCTCTGTAATGAATGAGTGCTAGATAAATTTTTGAAAGATGTTTGGCTTTGTTCTGTTTTCAATCCAACAAATTTGGGATAATAAAGATTGCATTACCGTATTCCACAATCCATCTCAAATAGAAAACAAACATTCCATATAGTTTACTTGTTCATGACTTTAGTGGTGAACTTACAAGTTCAGAAGTGAAATTGTTGATCTTTGTTTCTTATCCAAATGATTTGTTACAAAAGTCCAGTGGAAAGACAAACATTTCATGATTTACCGTGTTATGAACACTCCCAATTCACAATGCTGTTTCAATATGGAGAGCACAGTACTATGCATACATATGGTAATTTTAAAACATTTTTTTTCAATTTCACATTTCAAGCACTAAATTTTCTGTATACTGTAAAGCAATTGTAATTTACCCCAGCTTTAATTGGAACATACAAAAACTTCTCAGCTGAACTTCAAGCTGCTATTTCTATATAAAGGGTAGAAATTTAAGAAATTATTTTCACTTGCCTGGGGGATTAGTAGCCTTAAAAAGTTACTAATCTCCACAAAAATTCGCGTCCCCACACTTCAAATTTTAATTAAAAGATTATGTTGATTCTTAACACAAATTACAGAAGTAACGTGAAGTAATAGTTGAGAATACAAATGTTGCTACTAAGTTTTTAATTCACTTAAAAGTTTGTGTATAAGCTTGATTGCACTACTGCTATAAGGAATAGTTCACAATTATTACTGATTTTATACCCCATATGGTCGATAGTAGGCGATTAAAGATGTGATTGAATTTAAATTAACAATTAAAATGTTCATATTGTACGTACTAGTTGAGTAGATACCCATCTTCCACCTCAACTAGTATGTACAATATGAACATTTTAATTGTTAATTTAAATTCAGTCACATCTTTAATCTCCTACTATCGACCATATGGGGTATAAAATCAGTAATAATTGTGAACTATACCCAACATTTCAACTCTGTACGAATACCAAACGTCAATATTAACAACAGTCAGCCTGCATCAAGAATGTAAAGAAACAGCTAAAAGTGAGACTGGATAAACATGTTAGCACATAATGAGTCAATTTTGGTCAAATGTTTAGCCGGTATGATCAGCATGACAGATACTATCTCAAAATAATTCAAATTTGTAATAAAAGTGTAAAGAAATATCTACTGGCCCGGCAAACTAGCACCAGTAAGGACTTACCCTCAGCAACTTTTACTAGTCTCGGGCAAGCATTAATTTCTATCCCTGCTATAGTAAGCAAAATGTTATTCACAGATGTAGCAAGTTTTTTCTTATTTTTGAATTACGTGCACCACATACAACCTTTAACTAGGCAATAATTTATTTTCTTTTGGGTGCAGTCTCATTTTCTGTCTCAAATTTTTTTTCTTTTTATCTAAAATAAGCACCTTTATACACCTAGACAGTAGCATACTAATTTCAGCCAAATAGCTATAAATGAGATCATATTTTTAAAAAAAATGCAAATAATTTCACATTTGAGGCCCAATTTACCATTTAGTCACAAAAGCATATAAATTTTAAAAAATAATAAAACCTTGTATAGTGGTCTTAAAGTTGACATTATGTGACAGATGATAAATAAACCAAATCACACAAATGATTACAATATCATGTTTATCAATCTACAGATCTTATTCTGGGCCTAAAATGAAGAAAAATGAAACGGTAGATTACCACTATGAAAAGTTGTAAGATATCAAAATGCCAGGAACTATGATAATGTAACTTAAATTAACTATGTTAACTAAAAACCCAAACTGATTGGACCATATTCTAATCTAACCACGTCGGGGAAAGAGTAGGAAATTAGTTTTTGCACGTTTTATTTCAAGATC
This sequence comes from Symmetromphalus regularis, assembly GCA_032355785.1. NCBI lineage: Eukaryota > Metazoa > Mollusca > Gastropoda > Neomphalida > Neomphalidae > Symmetromphalus > Symmetromphalus regularis. Next base: position 8,901 of record JAULBS010103014.1, read on the forward strand.
ATTAAGAATGGATGCATAATAAGCTCAACAATTATCACTTCAATAATGCTTAACAACGATTAAGATTAGTCATATTTGTACATAAAGCACTTGCTTTATTACATTTTTACAATGCAAAAGCAGGTTTTTTAAATTAACAAAATTCTTTGCTAAAAATTAAATTTATCAATTGAACACAGCATTTATTATTTTGCTTTGTAAACATTTAAATCGAAAGAAGAAACGATAGAAATTGTTTTAACTCAATGATCCCCAGACACTTATCAATACATTAGATTGTAAATGCACTTCCAGCACATTTGAACTTCAGAAACCAAGATTAAAATAATTAGCAAAATCTTTGGGTACCCTTCTAAGTTTTAAAGAAAAATATTTTATGATCCCATAAACCATGATTTCAACATTAACAAACTGACCCAAGGTTATATTCATGATAAAACATTAAAATTTAACAAAAACAAGAATGTGGTCTACTGCAATTTTATTAAGCAGCAACAAACTGGGACAAGGTTATATTTGTCAGATAAAACATTAAAATGTCACAAAAACAAGAATGTGATAGACTGCAATTTTTTAAAGCAGCAACAGTTTGAAACAATGTTCAATTTCTTTGAGAGAACATTAAGACTAGGTTATTAATTTTGATAAACAGTTCAAATTCTAAAGGTTACAAATTTCAAATTTATTTTTAAAGTGTAGAATTCATGAAAATGTTTTTAACTTGCTGTTTTCTTAAAAACCTCCCCTAAGTCTGAGTACTAAGTGAAGAGTGGACTCTTTTTGGATATTGTAGTCTGACAAGGTTCGGCCATCCTCAAGTTGTTTTCCAGCGAAGATAAGACGTTGCTGATCTGGAGGAATTCCTTCTTTGTCCTGGATTTTGGCCTTCACGTTTTCAATGGTATCTGATGGTTCAACTTCTAGGGTGATAGTTTTGCCAGTCAGCGTCTTCACGAAAATTTGCATGATTTTTCCTACAAGAATATATTAAAATGCTATGATTCCATATTTGAAATTCAAATTTACATTTTTCTATGATACAGACAGGGATTCCAACAAAATGAACCTAACGCATTTAATATAATTATATTTATAATTTCGTAATGGCAGTACAATGTTGCCGCATCAGAATTATATAGCAATTTTATGGCACCATTGCGTGAAATTTGAGGGATAGTCCTGTCCATTAACACTTGCTTAAAAGATGGAACAGTTTCAAAGATTTTTTTTTATCCCATCAAATAACAGTACCATTTTCATTTCTTTAAATTTCACCTGGTATGACTTTCAAACAAATGTGTGAAATTTAACTGAATGGCATTTCTGATTTCTTCGATTGTTTCGATTTAAAAATATAATTTTAAATATTTGCGGCCTGAAGTAATCAAAATTTACTGTTCTGATGTAGACTTGACTGTTCCAGCTTATCATAGGAAATTACTACAGAGCTTGACCTTCAAAGAGTTACAGCAACATGTGAATGTTGTTTTCTCTGGGTATGGACATGGGATTTTTTAATGACTTGCCTTTTGGGGAAGTATCAACAAAGGAGGAGATCATGGCTCCCCATATTTTTATTGCATATCTGACAAGACTACATGATTCAAAATACATCTCGTAGTTACACAGATAATAAGTCTTCGATTTGATAGGCAAATAATTGATTTCAATTACCCTTTGAAACAATTTCTCTTCTATTTTGCTTATTTTGAGTATATTTGCATACCAGAAGTTTCACTTCTGTTCTACGGATGATCCATTGGAAAACAAATGCATCAGATTTTATACTAAAAATCACAGACAAATAAACGTGTGGACGTGACTCACCTAAATCAAAATCTTAAAATATCCACCTATAGTCTGTTTATGCTACTTGGAACATGGATTTTTCTCGATTACTTTAGGCGAAAAAGGACTAAGTTTTGGAAATAGCAAAAATGTCCTATGTTCCAAAAATTTTCATTACTTTGTTAAATAATAAAAATCTGAAAAATTCCACACTTGGCAGGCGACAGCATTACAAAGAAAGGTAACTGTCCATTTTAACATTCGGAACATCTCAGCCATTTCCGGTAATATTCGTATCTCTTTTATCGTTTTTGCTTTAATAAATAATTTTTTGCATTGATATTAATTTATGATAAACATATTTATAAATTAATAATCGCGTACCTTAAAAATACATTATACAAATAATTACCTAACGCCCCTATTTTTATATGAATTCTGCAGCAAATAAAACATGGCGGTCTAAGTAACACTGGCTCGAAATGTAAAAAAATACTTTTGACTGCCGTTTAAACATAATATAACCAATGGACAGACCAATCAGGACAAAAAAATAGGACATTTTTTTTACTTCGAAAAATATCAACATTAATGAGGTAAGTTTTATATTTTGTTTTTTATTCGTCAAAAACGATGTTCCAAGTAGCGCAAACAGAATATATCCCCGTCATGCCAAATTGCATCCCATTAACAGGAACTGGCATGAGCAGTTGAGTCACATAGTACACTTAACGACATCAATGTTTACGTTGTTGAATTTAGTAATGCAATCAATAACATTATTTCTAACTCACCTGTATTTTGCAAGAAAAACTATTTCTAATGTGTTGTCAAATGTTAAAATTTGCTAGTGCCAAATTTGCACCCATTCTTGCAACTATCGCACGTAGCTGTCAGAAACATTCCCACCAAAACAAATTCCATGGTATCATGATTGCAAACCAGATGTTTTTGACCTACGTGGTGAACGATTCCAATCACTGTTATGTGACAAATCACTTTTTAAAACCTACCCTAATATATCATTATATTTCAGCGTGGAAAAGAGCGGTAATCTACACTTGTGTCCCAAAAATATTTTCTGTCTATTTTTTTTACATCTATGTGATCAAGCCTTGTATTGCCAACGTGTGTGGCGAGATATTTTAAAATTCACAAGCATTGTTTATTCGGGAGTAACATACGACGCAATTTGGCCAGAGGACGCAATTTGGCACTTTAGGATAAATCCTCTTCCTTTAAAAATAATTTAATTATCATTTACTATTGTTCACTAATTTACTCATATTTATAGTAGGGTTAGGTTTGCTTAATTCTTTTAACTAGTAACCATATCCAAATAATCTTTTGTGTTGGTACTTGGAATGATGCAAGTTGGGGTATGTGAGCTGGTTGGTTAAAAGCGAAAATATTTAACTTAACCAAAGGCTAAGTTATCTTTAAACTGATCGTTAGCATCAACCCTTGACCTATTTTATGCTGAAATTGTTGAAATCTTACATAAAAGGAGATTCATAATTGTTTACAACATTTTATTTATTAACAATCAAAACATTTTCTTTTATGCGTCGCAAAAACAAAATGGCGTTCTAGAAAGAATACGTCTGCTAATTTATTTCCGTGACGGTGTTTTCAGTATTGAAATCACACAGTAAAAACATACAAGAATAACTAACTTTAAAACAATTTTATCTTTAAATAAAACTACTGTTTAATGAGTGATTACAACTATAATACCAAAGTTAATACCTGTTTCGATAAAATCGCTTCCCTCTTGGTTCTTTGTCACGTTTCTAGAACTGTTTGACAAAGCGGGAACGTCTAGAGGTATATATAACCAAAGTGACGTCACATAATAAATATAGCAACAGATTCTGCGCACTACTGTGTAGTAACAGCAGAGTCATGTGGAGGCAATTAATAATTATAATGTTTAAGTGATCCTGAGTCGGACAGAGTCTGTTATTACTCCGTTGTGACATGTTATACACTAGTGACTAATAAATATAGATTTAACAAAAGAGAAGTGGTATTCATTTCAATTTATTTATATATTACACCCTTTGGGACAATATACATTGGTAGTGATATGATGATTATGATGATAAGAAAAATATAATAATAATATCAATACCAATGAATTAATAATAACTTGTATTAATAACAACAGACTGCTAATACATAGATATTAATAAATAAATCTGGAAACATTCTGTTAATTCTTTAGATATAAATTTACGTTAATAAATATTTAAATACACACGCACGCGTACACAAACACACACACATATGCACAAACATATTCTAGGAAATATCCGCTTTGCTCATCCGTATTTAAAACAATTGTATATAAATTGGTAAATTGTACACACGAATTTAGGTCAACAATGCAAGGAAAACTTTCGTTTCAAACAAAATTCTATATAACAATAAGTACAACAAACCTTAAGATATATAGGACTAGATTATAAATCAAAAATGGATATTTAGTTATCATCAATTATATCCCTTTTGTGATTACTGAAATTATTTATTTTAGTTGGAAAAAGATAAATAAAATGGAAATGTGTTTTTCCCCCAGTGCCCTCTTTCCTTTTCACCTTTGATATGCTACTTTCATCCCATTCTATAAAAATCTTGCCGTCCAACTCCACATCCCAATCCTTGTTTCTCCAATCGCGACAGTTGCTTGTCTCTTGTGGACATCTGTGCCACACACCTTTGTTTGCTGTGGGCTTAGTTTGTCAACTTCGGGGAGGGTTCGATGATCTTTTCGGGCATTGTTAAGAGGCACGTTCCACAATCTACTTTGCACGTTCCACCATCTACTTAGCACCCCTAGTTCCAGCTATCATTAGTTAGTGCCTGGGACAGACCAGCTAATTGGCGATGGGTTTTGAACCACTGTCTTCAGCTTGATAGTCCGACATTCTACCACGGGACCACTGGGGCTCACTGTGAGATGTGATTTTATTTATTATTTATTTTTTTAATAAAAAATAATAACAAAATTACTTAATTGAAACAATAATAACACAGGAACAGGACCGAAGTGTCTAGGTAATTGGGGCCGAATCGGATGAGATACAAAACGTCTCGAAAGTGCGTGGTTCTTTGGCCTTATTTCCAGGAGTTAAATCTGAATGTACTCTATCTTTAGTGGGTTGGGTGTATTTCGTGCTTACACCCTTTTAGGTTAGTGTTAGTAGGGGAGAGGAAATCTACTAATGTGGCTACACCTACCAAAAAGCAGCAAAGTATAATTTACATAATATTGTGCATTATCCCACTGACAGGACAACACAGGTCATGTTTTATGGTCGGACATAAAAACGGAATTTTTGCAATTTATCTAAATGTGAGAATATATGTTGTTCAGGTACGACGGAACAGTGGGGCTGGGGAGGGGGCTGTATCCCCCAATAATTCAGAATCAAGAAAAACCTCGTATCCACTTGACACGGCGCTACGAAATCTTAAAACCACTGGATAACAGAACTCTCTAGATAGATCCTCAACCAGTCTAGAACAAAGAAAACAAAATACATTTTTAATAAAAGTTTATCCACTTAGACATAGTACTTGTATGTATTTAAACTTATATTTGTATGTTAATTTTTATATGTATTTTTTTTCTTCTTTATAGGCTATCATTTATATATTTAAGGGAAATAAAGAACTGAATCATTGTTTTACAAATTTGAATGAAATTCGTTTGAATAATTGCGCAGGGGCGGTTCCAGCAATTGTGAATAGGGGGCGCAACTTTGGACGGCGAAGCCCGACCTTGCGAATGCCTGTACTTGCCAGTGGCGTAGCTTCCATTGAGGTAATGAGGCAACTGCCTCTAGATTTTTTTTGCAGAAAAAAAAAATTAATGTGATTAATATTATAAAAGTTGATTAAAATACGAGAAATAAAAAACATTTGTCAAAGTTTGTCTCACTAAAAAAAACCTAAGCTACGCCAATGCTTGCGTTTAGGGTTTTACAAGAAAAAAAGGTACGGTTATAGAATCAAGTTAGAAGTGAAATCATCAAAGAATCAACATTTTGCTACTTTATTGTGTTTCCCCATTCCATAGTAAATGATAACTGATAAAATAGGGTCAGGTTTAGGGTTTGAGTTAGGGTTAGGTTAGCAATAGCCTAGGGTCAGTTTTAGGGTAGGGTTAAATTTTAGGTTTGGTTAGGGTCAGTTTTACGGTTTGAGTTAGGGTCAGTTTTAGGGTTTGCTTAGGTTACGGTCAGTTTTAGGGTTACGGTCTGTTTTAGGGTTAGGTTTGGTTAGGGTCAATTTTAGGGTTAGATTTGGTTAGGGTCAGTTTTAGGGTCACGGTCAGATTTAGGGTTAGGTTTGGTTAGGATCAGTTTTAGGGTTAGGGTCAGTTTTAGGGTTAGGTTTGGTTTGGGTCAGTTTTAGGGTTAGATTTGGTTAGGGTCAGTTGTTTTAATTTTTTTTTTTAATATAATTTTTTTTTTTAAATATAATTTATAATTTTTTCTTTTTTTTCTTTCTTTTCCCCACAAAAAACCATGCCCCACTATTTTTTAAGAATCCCCACCCAAAAAAAATCTCTCTTTTAGGCACTTGGTGAGTGGCGGACAGATTCTATAATCGCTCCAAATAATGTTATGCTTACCTATCTACCCTAATTTTCATCATCCATGTGACCCGAACCAAGGGTAATATTGTGTTTGGCCTAATGGTATATCTTAATCATAATAATCTGATGTCAGTTAATAAATTGTAATAAATACTGCTTTCACAAAACGTCTTACCAGGTAAAGTAGGCGACATTAACGTGGATCAAAGTTCAGAAATGTCAGGCCTTGTTCGAGAGCATTAAATTTGTAAAACGAGTAAGAAATATTTTTAAAGTATATCCTGGAATAATCAGTTTCCGGTTTATTATGAGGGTAAAAGCTCTGAACACGCGCTATTGTAATCGCACAATCAATGTAACAGAATAATATTTTGCCTTGGTTATGTTACTAATAAAATAAACCAACAAATCTTTATCTCATATCCAATTAAGGTTCAAGCACGCTGTCCTGGGCACACAACGCAGGTTCCCCACGATAGTGTCTATAAACAGCAAGGGACCTTTTATAATATTTTTATGCACTATCCCACAGACAGAATAGCACATACCACGGCCTTTGTTAAACCAGTTGTGGACCACTGGTCGGTGTAAG
>JAULBS010103025.1:0-14135 GCA_032355785.1 Symmetromphalus regularis
GTGTGTGTGTGTGTGTGTGTGTGTGTGTGTGTGTGTGTGTGTGTGTGTGTGTGTGTGTGTGTGTGTGTGTGAATTATTGCTTTTTATACGAATTGTTATTGGTGTTTTTCTGCTTTTTATGTGTAATTTAAAACATTTCTCTTCTTTATATCACAGATTTCACTCAGTGAGAGAACAGTTGTAGTATTTAACTGGAAACATGAAACACCTATTTATCTTCTATTTTATTATTATATTATATATAGTTTTCCATATTTTAAATCACCTCTATACAGTGATTTATAATAAAATGTTTAATAGAAACATAGCTTGATCCTCACTAGCCGATGTTTAATGTGTGTGCATGGAATGGGGCGAGGAGGTGTCCTTAAACCAATATTCAATTTGCGTTTTCAAAATGAAAATATATTTACTATTTTTGATCCCTATTTTACATGCATTGTTTTCGTCACAATAAATCTCTCGATAATCATATTAAAGAAAACTTTTGAATTATTTGCAGGGGAGGTGGTGTGTAGGAAGGATCAGATGGCAGTGACTCTTTATCCCCCTTTAATTGCTAATGGGGGTGTATACGACCCGAATAGAAAAGATTGCACTGCAATTGATGATAAAAATTTATTTACTCAGACAGTAAAGTAGCATCTGGCAACTGTGACGCGATCACCTCAACATCACTAGAATCAGTAAGTAACTTGTATGTGCATTATTATCAAACCTGTCTTAAGCACACACTCAAGTGATTAATAAAATGGCCTCTTAAGACAGGTGGCTGCCTAATACAGGTTAAAATTAGACATCACATTTCTCCCGAATCAGCGTAATTTTAAAGATAGGTGGCTTCTTAATACATGTGGTTACAGCCAGTGTGAGTCTTCATTGTGTGTCGACTTTTACTTTCGACCAATGGCGAAAATCACTTCATGGAATGAGAGTGGCGGATGGGACCGTAGGAAGGTCTTCATGATCGACAGTCAGTCTGGAGACCAGCTAAGAAAGTTAGAAAACACATGTTTATATTAAATATTGTACCTTGACATAATTAGAGTTGCTAACGTGATGTACTGGCATCGCCATTGGAAACAATTAAAAGTCATTATTTCATTGATTGTTGTGCAGCATAGAGGTGACACTAATTAATCGTGATTGACTGCATCTAATTAGCGTCAACCCTGTCCACGTGAACACCATGCTTACTTTTTAATGTAATGTGATTTGTATATACATGTATTTATATATATTATGTAAGGTTAATAATAAACATTATTAACCTATTCATTAATTTATTCATTCATTATTTATGTATTATTTATTTATTCATTCATTCATTCATTCATTCTTTCATTTTTTTTATTTTTTTATTTATTAACAACTATTACGTTTAGTTTTAAGGTTATTATTAGGTTTTCTTGAGAATAAAGAATAATGGCGACTTAACTCAAATTTCATTGTAAAGCATTATTTGGAACACGGACAATGGTTTCAATAAATACTTAACTCTTAAAATTTCGGTTAATGGTCTGTAAGTTAAACTCCATCATATAAAAACATAAAGTCAAAAGTAAAGTTTGTTTTACTTAACGACACCTCTGGAGCATTTGATTTTTATCTTATCATCGGCTATTGGACGTCAATCATATGGTCATTCCGACATATTTATTTAGAGGAAACCTGCTGCCGCCATATAGGCTACTCTTTCCGATAAGCAAACATAAAGTCAAGAAATATACTTTATTATATTGTAATATATGCTTCTAGCGCTAGTTTGTGGCTATTTTATAGACTTGCATTTTAAAAATATATTTATTTTAATGAATTAAATTATATATATTTATTTTAATTTTAGGGTCAAACACAGTGGGAGCAGAAGTTTTTGGTGCAAGAAAATGCAGATTATGTCACAGATGCCGATTTCATTGTGATAGTTCAATGTCTTTTTGATGGAGAATCTTTGGTAAAATCCTCTATTGCTTCAGTATCCGTTGACGACAAGTAAGTTTATTTTATACAGTTTCTCATATGATCTCTAATGTTCTATCTTTAACTTTTTAATGGTCAGTTTTTCTTAAAGTTATTATTTTTTTAAATAATTTTTTTGTAGTATTAACTGTGCGAAGTCTGAAATCTGTATCATTAACAATTTTAGAACAAAATGAGTTAACGTACATCACATTATGTTAGCATTGTTTTCTTTAAAATTAATTACGAACAGTATAAACTTTATGCCAATATGAATTGTATTAACGAAATATAAACTAATCATTTCTCATCGTAATATTGAAATACTGCTGGTTTTAGAATTAATTTTATCAAAAATAAATGTTATGGGTTGTGTCTATTATGTTTTCGCCAATTCTGAGTTGTAGAACACACATTTACATGCACGCATACACACAAACACGTACGCTCTTGCCGGGAGAGTCGGAACCGGGGTGCTGGGGGTGAGGGCATAACCCCCTCCGCCAATAATACTCATAAATATATTTCTTATTCATAGTTGAATTATTCACCGGCACATTTTGATGTTCAGAAACGGGAGCAGATCTCCACCCTCAATATGAATTTCGTTCCAACACCCTTGCATTCCCAAACACGTTCACTTTGTTCAGTTATTAATTAGTATGCATATTATATGTTGCTCAATGATGCATCTGTTGTTTGCTGAACGTTTATGTTTGTATTTATAGCACCGGACTTGGAGATACAACACACACGGGTGAAGTTGGCTCTGTGACTTTGACAGCCAACCCTGCCACTTCACCGCAAAAGGTTGGACAGGCAATCGTTTTCACATTGACTGGAAACGCTGGTATATTTGATAATATAATTATTCTTCATTTCTCGTTTTCACAGTTTACTTAATCAATATAGTAATAAAACTATTGTCACTAAACGCTCTTAATCATTACGATTCATTAAAACAACTTCCCTTTTACTTAAGATTTCTTAAGATGTCATTTTAGTAATGGATTCGAAAATGTCAACCAATTTACTATTATCTTTAGACAGTATCCCACCGAACAGATTTTATCAATTTGGAAATCCATTTGAAAACACAATGATATAAAAATTAAATAAAACAAAACCCATAATGATTCTATCTACTATTAAACATTTCGTTTTCAGTTTCTTTTCCTTCCCTCTTCCCTTAAGAAAAAATCACAGGCAATGTTGTAAACACGTTAAATTGGTACACAACACAGACACACACATGCATGCAATGTTGTAAACACGTTAAATTGGTACACACACACACACACACGCATGCATGCTGACAATGTTGTAAACACGTTAAATTGGTACACACACATACACGCAGGCAATGTTGTAAACACGTTAAATTGGCACACATACACACGCATGCACGCAGGCAATGTTGTAAACACGTTAAATTGGTAAACACACAGACACGCATGCATGCAGGCAATGTTGTAAACACGTTAAATTGGTACACATACACACGCATGCACGCAGGCAATGTTGTAAACACGTTAAATTGGTACACACACAGACACGCATGCATGCAGGCAATGTTGTAAACATGTTAAATTGGTACACACACATGCACGCAGGCAATGTTGTAAACACGTTAAATTGGTACACACACAGACATGCATGCAGGCAATGTTGTAAAAACTTAAATTGGAACACACACAGACACCCATGCAGGCAATGTTGTAAACACGTTAAATTGGTACACATACACGCACGCATGCTTACAGGCAATGTTGTAAACACGTTAAATAGGTATACACACACACACACGCATGCATGCATACAGGCAATGTTGTAAACACGTTAAACTGGTACACACACATGCATGCTTTTAGTAATGGATTCGAAAATGTACAACCTCTTTACAATTATCTTTAGACCGTATCCCAACAAATATATTTAATCTATTTGGAAACCTATTTTAAAAACAATGATATAAAAATTAAATAAAACAAAACACATAATGATTTTATCTACTATTAAACATTTCGTTTTCAGTTTTTTTCCTTCCCTCTTCCCTTAAGAAAAAATGACAGGCACTGTTGTAAACACGTTAAATTGGTATATACGCACACATACACGCAGGCAATGTTGTAAACACGTTACAATGGTACACACACACACACACATGCACGCAGGCAATAATATAAACACGTTATATTGGTACACACACGCATGCTTGCAGTCAATGTTGTAAACACGTTAAATTGGTATATACACACACACATGCATGTACGTAGGCAATATTATAAACTCGTTAAATTGGTACGCACACACGCACGCACGCAGGCAATGTTGTAAACACGTTAAATTGGTACACACACACGCATTCACGTAGGTAATGTTGTAAACACGTTAAACTGATATTCACGCACACAGATGCATCTAGGTCTCTATTCTCACAAAGACTTACATGATAATTATTTAAATAATTATCTAAAGCTATATATTACTTCTAAAATAAATATAATTCAGTTCTGACATCTTTTAATGATCAGATTAACCACGAAATTAAATTAATGTTGTGTCTTTTATTTCAGATTTGGGAAAAATCAAGATAGAGACGATTACTGTCAAGGGAGCTACTGCAACAGCAGTAACAATTGTTACAGGGGGGTAGGTCAAAGTTGAAAGGTTGTGACACCATTAGATTTTGTTTTTATTAATACATCATATTAATAAGCTAATTTTATGAAAGATGGCTTCGTTTCACTCTATGGCTATACACGGCAGTTGTTTTGACTATTGCATAGACCTACAGAGGGTTTAGTGGTCATGCTATCGGCTTCTCGGCTGGGAGGTACTGGTACTCAGTCGAAACATGGCATTTTTAATATCAGTACTGGCTCCAACCCAGAGTGTGCGTCGAAAGGCTCAATTTGTAGGTATGTCACTTAGCCCAGCGAGTGGTCCACAACTGGATTGTTAAAGGCCGTGGTTTGTGGCATCCTGTCTTTGTATCTAAAAGATCACTTGCTGCTTATCGATAAGACTATCCACACTAGTGTGGCGACAGCGGGTTTCGTCTCCTCTACTAATCTATGTAATGGATAAATAGCATAGGAAGCTGAATTGTGTGCCCAGGACAGCGTTCTTGAACCTTAAGTAGATACTTAAATATAAACAAAATAGAAAGACAGGTCTATATGAAAATAAACTGTAACTATGTAACGTAGCAACATTGGTAATAATTAAAAATACATATATACGTACAGAATGTAAACATTTAAATTTAAACATTATTCATAACACTGTTTAAAAGTTTATTTTTCTTTATTGACATCACGTTATGTACACAACTCAAACATGGAAGATATTAGATATGTTCTAAATGGTTAAATAGTCAATATAAATAACCGAGTGATTGCGACTCACAACAAATAGAAATCGGGTCTACATTTTGAACCCACTTATTAAATGTTTAATATTTATAGCGACGTAATACATTCTTAAAAGTTGATAGTTTTAAGACTGATTGTTGCTCACAATGAAGTTGCTCACAATGAAATGTAACTATAATTCCAGATGTCCAGTAACCAACATGCAGGCATTTGTAAAGGTTGCTCCTGCTACAGATGGCGCAAATGCTCTTGAAGCCACAGTAACATTGCTTGTTGTAAAGTTTAATGCTGACGTCGATATTGAGTGGACATTCACTGTCAAGACCTGTTTGGATGGAGGTTTGACACCATGTGATGCCTCCACAGTTTGTAACATTTGAATAGTAAATAAAACACACACACAACCCACACAACACCACACAACACACACAAGACACACAACCCACACCACACAACCCACACAACCCACACCACACCCACACCCGCACACACACATGACCAAACGCACACACGCACGCGAACGCACAAAAACACAGTGTGACACAAATTTACCTAAGTGAAGAATTCTGATTAGAATATTATTTTTTATCAATGTACATAATTATGAATTATGAACTGATAAATCTGTAATCGAAAGAAAATCAGCAGATCACACCAAATAAACAACAAATCAATAATATGTGTATCAATAAATCACTTAGTCATACATTTCAGATATTTCTCATTAATCGTTGACATTTAAGAAAATATTTGTTTATACAGTGTCCTGCAAGGCGAAGAAGAGCGGCTGAACAACTGACTGCCAACCATAACTCCACCCAAACATTCAATTACAAGATCAACGTGGTCGAGAACTTCCAGAACAGTAAGTGTGGATGTAGGGTAACTTTGCACTCATTATCTCGATACAAACAAGGCAAAATCCTAGATGTATGTTTCCAGATTCGATCATGAGTAAACATAAGGCAGGTATTTTACTACCTTATAAATAAGGTTAACATTTAAGGAGTGGTTTTCTTCTGAAGACTACTTGTCAGAATTACTAAATGTTTCACATTCAGTAGCAGATGATTAATAAATCAAGGTTTTATGTATACAGAAATGAATAAATAAAATGAAATGTAATGAAATCAAATTAAATATGTATTAAAGTATTTAAAAATTACTGGGGGATCCAGCGTGAAATAGTAGCAGTAAAATTATGATCTAGGCATCATTCACTTCACTTGTCCCGTCTCCTCCGTCCGTCCGTCCCTCTCTCAATATATCTGTCTCTTACTTTATCTGTCTCTCTCTCACATTAACTCTGTATGCTTGTGTGTGTCTCTCCCTCCCTCTCTTTCTGTATGTCTTTCTCTGTCTCTCTCTCTCTCTCCCTCTCCCCGTCTCTCTGTCCCCGTCTCTCGTTCTCCCTCCCTCTCCATTTCTCTCTCTCTCGCACGTGAATACGTAAATGTGTATCCATGTACGTATATGTATTCTTTTAATTTTTCTGCCTGCCTGCCTGTCTGAAATATTTCTTTGTTTTATATTTATATAAGAACTAATACTTTTAAGGTGAAATTTCAGAGACATGAAATAAAACAAGACCGCTATTGGTCATATGTGTGTTTTATCAAAGGTTTCGTGAGAAACGGTATAAAATTATTTACAAAGGAGCTTAGCATCACAAATAAGAGTAACGGTTTAATTTCAGGTCTGAAAGTAGTAAGAACCAAAAATATTCTTTTAACTTGAATTATATTCACTGATCCAAACGAACTGACATTTGCATTATACTGTTTCAGCTGTTCAACAACATAAGGATGCACAGTCTGACTGCGTGAACGTCAACAAGATGACTGCGGCCGTCGTTGCCATGGCTGTTGCTTGTTTCATCCTTCTTGTCATCTGCCTCGTGTTCATTGTTCGGGTGTTGTCACGACGTAACGTGTGGGGCAGCAAACAGAACCTCTATCAAGACGGGCCTTACCAAGTTCCACGCATGGTCGTCACCAAGCAATAGAACCGATCATTTTGTTTTACACAGCCACTCTGTAGAATTTAATACCGAGAAATCCATTAACTATTTGCTATACTAGAGCCGTAGACAGCAATGAAGAATTAAAATGATGTATAACGGAAATGACAAAATTGTACATTTAAATATTCTTAGTGTTGTTTGACTACAACAGCCCTAAAAGCTGGGTCAGAAAAATAGCCCTAATAAGCAGACCAAACCATTGTTATTGAACACCAATGTCATCACAAGTTTCGACTGCTGTATCTAACTTCATTATAGGCTATGATAAATGGCTATAATAAACATATAGAACGTAAAACCTGCAAATAACGAAAATCAACTTGTAATTAAATGTGATTTTATCAATTTTCTGGTAAATGTTGATCGTTTGGCATTGAATACAAGGCAGTACACCATAAAATAACGGACGAATTGTAAATTGTATTCACCAAATTGATGTTTCTTGTGTTTTTATTATACAATGTACATATTGTTTTCATTAAAATCATAACATAAAAATGTAATTGCTTGGACAGTGAATCAGTGGTACTGCATCATAAATTTGTAATTAGGCATTAATAATGTTTATTGATATAAAACAAATTAAAATTCTCTAATTTTATCTTTCTATCATGTATTTTGTTGGTGTATTATCATAGCTTATAATGAAGTTATTGCTTGTTTGTTTTGCTCAGATTTCTATATTTTTACACATGTTCTTTTTATTATTGCATAATATATATTTTAGCACATTTTGCTTTCTGTTATAGCATGTTGAATTTTCCAACAGACCCTGTGATTATAAAACTTCTACAAGTTAAGAGATTTATTCATAAAGGTGTTTTAAAGATAGAGAATATTTTATGTATATGTGTGTATTACCTAAATCGTGTTCCGTTCTGAATTCACGTTTTTACATATTGTCCTATAATTGTAAGCTTAAGTCTTCATTCTAGTTTTGAAATGACAGGGCCTGTTCAAAATGTTTGTCAATAGTAATTTGTACTTTTGTTCACTGTCTTTTGTTGTAACCATATTAATTTATTTGTCGTAACCCCTGCTACTTAATTTACCAATTAATACCAACAAAAACTAATACAGCAGTCATGTGGAAAGCACCAGGTTACTATTTCTTGCTTCAGCATTCCAGTTCGCTTGATAAATATATATTTACTTTCTCAGTAGAGCACCTAGTTACCTGATAAAAAGTGCACACATTACGAGTCTGTTGTGTAATGTAATTAACTTATTTATAAATTCTGGACAGAAAACACAACAAGAATGTCTTACTATTTTAAAACACTGAATCACTAACATTCCATTCTATTACAAATAAATAATGAGTTTTTGAATATTAAAAGTTTGATGCAACCGCGCTTCAAGATGTGGTGTACAGTATGTACTTGTGATATCCAAATCAATAAACAAAATGTTGCACTTAATGATGTCTTTCTTTGATTATTTTTTGTATTTATATCTAAGTTTCACGTACGCTATCCTTAGCACACAACTCGGCGTCCTGTGTTGTCTTTCCGAGACAGAGGATAGTGTTAGCAGTGGGCACACTAATGTGGCTACTCAATGATAATCAGTACGGTATTTTTATATGCACTATTCCACGACAGGATAGCACAAACCAGTTGTGGACCACTAGTTGGTGTAAGTGGTGTAACACCTATCCATTGAGTATTGTAGAGGAGGTACGTAGATTTAAAAACATGCCTCAACTGAGATTTGATCACAGTACCTACCAGCCTTTAGTTTCACTGTTGGATAAATAACGTGTAGTCATCTTTTTTTTCTTTTTTTTAAACTAAATCATCAGCAGATGTTATTGCATACATGCATGAATGCATGTAAAAGTACGTTTACAGTTTTATAGAAGTGGTTGTAACAAGAATGTCTTTTCGTGGTCATCTTAAGAATTCTGAAGGAACTGTATCAAAGTTGCTAAAAATGGCAGTTCTCTAAAAAGAGAATGATGATTGCTGGAGGTGTTGGTGACGAATGCCTCCGTTCCTCCATCCTGTACCCGCCCCTGAATGTATTACATTTGAAAAGATACACCTTGTCCAGTAGAAATAATAGTATTGGTGTCAATCCTCCAACTATTCAGGGGTGTCAATCTGTGTAATTCGCTATATTTGCGCTATGACCACAAGGCTAAGTGTTATATTGATATTATAATGAGAAATACTGGAAAAGATTATTATTTAGGCATTTTAATTTCAGTTTTTCGAAGCAAAAAGTGGGTGTGGGTGGTGGGAGGTAATTACATAGGTGTCCCTCGAGTCAAAAAAGTGGGAAGGTTTGACGCCATCTCACATAGGCTACGTTTTCCGATTAGCAGCAAGGGATGTTTTATATGCGCTTTCTTAGAGATAAGATAGCACAAAAAAGTCTATGATAAACCAGTTGTGAACAACTTGAAGATGTAAGTGGTATACACCTACCAAATGGGCTTTAATGAACACTCACTCTCAAATGGAGTCGGTGTGTAGATTAAACATCTCATAACTCGACTGAGGTTTGATCCCAGTACCTCTACGCCGTAATTTTGACAGCTTTTAAAGCGAGTTGGTGCAAAGAAAGAATATCGGTTAAAGCAACTGACTACAAGAAAAATGATAATTGCATCTAGGGAAATTATTAAAAGTGCTTCCGAATTGGTGGCAGTCCTCCTAATAATATGTATGTTGAAATATACAGTATACCTTCAGTTAAATTCACAGATTAAACTAGTATCAATTAAAGTAATTTATTAGTATACTTAAGATGGCAACATATGACCTTGGGGTTCGTATTCATGCTGGAACAGAACCATTGTATGGATATACACTATTATAATGTTATTTACATGTAGTTAATTAGGTTAGGTTTGAAGGGATCGATTAATTTGCAATTATTTATCAAGCAAAGGTTCGTTTGTTTAACGACCTCCAGAACATTGTTTATTCAATAGTTATTAGATTTCAAACATTTTGTGTTTTTACTACTCACGGTCTTAAGAGGAAACCTGCTACCACCACATAGAATACTATTTCCGAATAGTAGCAAGGAATTTTTATATGCGTTTTCCCACATACAGGACAGCACATACAACGGTCTTTGATAAACCAGTTATGGATCACTGGTCGGTGCAAATAGTGTACACCTACTAAATGATCCTTACGGAACTTGTATTGGAGCTGGTATTAAGATTAAAAAGTCCATGCCTTTATTGAGATTTGATCCCAGTACTTACCAGCGTAAGTCCGATAGCTTAGGCACTGCGCTACCGAGGCGTTTCTGGGGATGGAATCCCTCTGTTCAAAGTTTCATTTTGTCATTTTTTAATATACTGTGTTTATTCCTTAAGTACAGATGTTATTTTTTAAATTGTGGATGGGCAGGAGAGCGGAATCCACAATTTTAAAATTAATATCTGCGTATAAATGTTTCAACGCATGCCCCTATTACTACAAAAATGGCATGAATACACCTTAATAGTTTTATTTTGCTGTGTAATAGTTAAAATATCTCTCATGCTATATCGTTTTAAAATCTATGTCATACAATTTGAATGGCTTACTAACTTACAAACATTTACCGAGATATAAAAATAATTTATTTTTTACTTTTCATCTAAATATATTAATTTCAGTTAAATTGTATTTATGACAGAAATTAAACTTTACTGAAGAGTATAATTATATGCAAATTTGTTACTTCCCAAATAGATTATTGCACTAGAGCGTAAGAAGGGTACGTTTTATCTCATTGAAATACTTTTGAAAGTCACTGAACTGAAAACTTATCCATATGTATATCGCCAACACGAAGTATTCTGCATTTGTTGAAAGGATATCCAATAATTTAACATACTTTAGTAATGAAACACAGGAATGCAACAGTTTAAAGCTTGAATATAGTGTGTCACATAATTTTTTAAAATTAGCTGTAAAACACACAAATGCAAACACATCCTTAAATGTTGTTTCTCCTATGAAGAGTCGTAATGTTGTTGTTGTTTTTGTGTTGTTGATGATGATGATGTTATTGTTTTTCAAACGTGTTTATGAAAATTTCCACTTTATTCATACTGAATTTAAAAATTATTACAAAAACTAAATAAAATCACTTGGCAAAACAACACCATTTGAGGAATAATGATATTTTAAAAATATAATCATTTATAAAATATTAACCCATCACATGTTTTTATAGCAATGAAGACTATTTTAGCTGTAAATGGTTAAACTGATACTGTATCGATGTAGCGTTACGTCTTGAGCGAGGCTTTATGACACAACCAGAGGCAGAGGGCGTCTTCAGAACGTGTGCTTTAACACCTGCATCATGTAAGCACTATACAAGTTCGTCCCTTCCCTATTTATCATAACCTCATTATCATTATCGTATTAAGGCATCCAACTCGCGGCTGGTAGGTAATGGATTCAAATCTCTGTCGAAACATGGGATTTTTAATCTCAATATCGGCTCCAACCCAGACTGACTGCTTTGCAAGGTTCGGTGGATATGTGTATACCACTTACACCGACCAGTTGTCTACAAATCGTTTATCAAAATAAAGCAGTGGTATGTGGTATCCTGTCTGTGGGATGGTGCATATGAAAGATCCATTGCTGCTTATCGTTAAGAGTAGACGCATTAGTGAAGCGGCAGCGAGTTTCGTCTCTTCTACTAACATTAACCTCTGTCTGTCCTTGACAGACAGCACAGGAAGCTGTACACGATACATAACAAATCACTAAATAAACACAAAATAAACATAGTAATAACGTTAGCTGTAATAACCTCATGTATGTGAATCATGCGGTTTAATAAAGGCTCCATCAAAATGTTCAATCTTATACGGCAAAATTTGTCGTTTTTAGTGTAATTCAACATTTAACACTTGTACATTCGGGACATATATATCAATTTAGTTTTATAGGAAATGATTAACCATCAAATTCTGCTAATTAAATAAAATTGTGGTACTTAACTTTATTGTGTATGTTAAAGTATTGGATGCTAGATCAATTAAAGCAGTTTACTAGTTACTTAAAATGACAATATGTGGCGTAAGGGGACTATATTCATCCTGGAGAAGAACCTCCCCAGTGTGGTTGCACACCATTACAATTTGAGTGTGTGATTTTATAATTTGGATACTGAGCAGTTTATTAGGTCATTATATTTGTAGGGAATGATTAATTTGCTGTGGTTCTAAATAACATATGAAAAAAATAGCATGGTGAGAGTACACCTTTAAAAATAGTATGTCATGACGAATACTTTGACTCTTGTGCAAATGGCAAACTGGGTGTAGGCAAACTGGGTTGTAGGCAAACTGGGTGTACGCAAACTGGGTATAGGCAAGGTGGGTATATGCAAACTGAGTTATAGGCAAACGGGGTTGTAGGCAAACTAGGTTATAGGCAAACGGGGTTGTAGGCGAACTAGGTTATAGGCAAACTGGGTTTAGGCAAACTGGGTTGTAGGCAAACTGGGAAGTCACCGTAAATACTACTACAGCTAATTCTGTTAAAAATTAGTTGAGGAGGAGACTGATGTGGTCGTCTCGTGGTATATAACATATTAGACCAGTGAGTTAATTAAGGATGACACTGGTGTCCCCCCACAAACTCAAAACTCTAGCAATGTTTATTCTATATGTATTGCCTCAGCCAAATTGATTAAGAATTTTTAAAAACCCAATATTTTTAACATACGAATTAGTGAAAATCAGTGTGAAGTATAAATATACAGATGACAGTCAGTCTGTAAGCTCCCAATTCATCTGAGTCAATTATGTAAAAAATATTTTAAATTATTACAAAGTATGTATATAGGATTATAAATATGTGTGTGTGTGTGGTACTTTACGTTTTTATGAAGTTGTTAATATACAAATAGCTCCATTTGTAAATAGACCTCACGACTTTTAAAATAGTTTTGTACTTGTCTAATGGATATTTGTAATGATTAATAGCCAGACAAAAACGTGACCTACTCGGTCTACTTCGTTTTTAACTTGTAGCAAGAGACATGACCTCTTACACACCAACATTTGATATATCAGTTGCGGACCACTATCTGGAGCTGCTTAGCCAGGTGCTCTGCCACTAAGCTATGTTTTCCACTAATTAAATGGTTTACAAACAGTTGTATTTGAATGTATTACTTAAATTAGTCAAATACCGATAGTAGCCGTTCACATTTAATATTGTAGACTGTAATAGTGCAGTGTAGTGGTTAAGCTATCGGACTCACAGCTGGTTTGTACTTGGATCAAATCTCAGTGGAGGCATAGGATTTTAAATCTCAATATCAACTCCAACCTAGAGTAAGTGTTCCGCAATTCTGAATGGGTAGGTGTATTCCACTTACACCGACTAGTGGTCCAGAGACGGTTTATTAAGGGGCATGGCAGGTCATATCCTTGTTGCGTATCGATAAGAGAAGCCGCATCGGTGTGGCGGAAGCGGGTTTCGTTTCTCCTATTAACACTAATCTCTGTCCTGGACAAACAGTACAGGAAGCTGAGATGTGTGCCCATGAAAGCGAGCTTGACATTAATTGGATATAAGGACGAAACTAAGTACAACCAACTTGTAATTGTAGACTAGTGGGAGACGTGTTTCGTGATTACCAAACTGTACAACAAAAAACATGTCACTCTTTTATCTCTTTACAGCCAGGATAAACCAATCGAGTAACTACAACCAACCAACCTGTAATTGTAGACTAGTGGGAGACGTGTTTCGTGATTACCAAACTGTACAACAAAAAACATGTCACTCTTTTATCTC
>JAULBS010103036.1:0-15886 GCA_032355785.1 Symmetromphalus regularis
AATATTTTTATGGACTAATTTTGCTTTTAAAATATCACAGATGCTTAGGTGCGCAGACTTTAGTGCCAGCAGTGTATATACAGAATTATAAATTTTGAGTATAATTTAAAAAGAACCATTCTGAAAATTTAGTTTTTAAGTATTTCTAAATATAACCCTGGAACTATTTCATACTGGAACGGTCGGCATAATCTCTTATCAGGGTACAAAAAAACACACCTTTTTTTCGGAGCTGTTGTGTTGTCTTCTAAAAGTTAAAATTTAAAAAAAAAAAAACAACAACATACAGTTAACAGGAAATTTTAATATAAGTAGGCCTATATTTATGTAATAGAGTGCAACTGTCATGACAAATATACTCACGTCTGAATGAGTAACAAGTTTAATTTTTTGAAAAACGTAAAAAATAAATATTCATCATGCTTTCTGAGAACCGGAAACTAGGAAACGGAAGTGCCCTCTTCTTTTGTTGTAGTTTCCTTCCGTTGTTGAAGACACACTAGCAGTGAGGAAAGAAAAGGTAAGGTTAACGACTGTCATCTTTTACCATTGTTTACAGACCCGTGGGACGGATTTTCAAAGTCGGGTGCTCATTTTTCAAAGGAAGGGGGGAAGGGCGGTGAAATTTTTTATGTGTGTATAAACGAGTGGGGGAGGGGGTAAACATCTATTTATCTTTTAATCAGTGACAGCTGTGATGTTTCAGATAATATAGGCTATACTATAGCATAGGGAAGACTGAAGACGAAAACTACAGCTTGTAATTATATGTTACGTGGATGGTCCATGTAAAACTTGTTTGCACTCATGAATTATTTATTAAAGAACAAATTGTATTAGGTGGTCCCTTTAGATTTGCATTTTCGGCCGATCCTTCTTAATGGACCCATTTGCAGTTTGGGCTATTTTCCCTTCCAACCAGTGATCCACAAATGGTTCATCAAAAGTCGTGGTATGTGATGTCCTGTCTATGGAACAGTGCATATAAAAGACCCCTTGCCTCTTATCGGAAAGAGTAGCCTTTGTGGCAGCGAATTTCCTCTAAAATAAATAGGTTAGAATGACCATATGATTGACGTCCAATAGCCGATAATAAGATAAAAATCAATGTGCTCTAGAGGCGTCGTGAAATAATACAAACTTTACTCTTTTTTTTGCATTTTCTGACTAAATGTGGAACCTGACTTTTACAAGGCCTTTAAATGTAGAACAGTCTCGTTGTGAAAACCTGTAAAATTACAAGGTTAAAATGCAAGGGCGTAAATCCCCGGGGGGATACGCCCCCCCCCCCGTTTTTTGAACAGGGGGACGCATATATATAATAACCCCCCCCATGTTTTGCTTAGAAAAACTGAAAATATCAGTGAAATTAAAATACCTAAATAATAATCTTTACCAATATCTCTCTTTATTTTATCAATGTAACACTTAACCATGTCGTCTTAGCGCATATACCGAAGTACACAAGTGATCTATAATGGTGGTGGGAAGGGTGGCGGTGTCAGCAGAATGGTCCGTCCCCCCCACTTTTTGGACAAGGGTATGTTCCGTACCACCACTTTCAGGAACGGATTTTCGCCCTTGTTAAAATGTACAGTAATGTCCCAGTCATCATCTTAGTTTGTTATGTGTAACATTCTCAGTATCAACCATTCCAATTAAAACATGATTAGCGTTGTTTGTTTATTTAAATTTTAAGAAACGAAAGGAAAATATGAAAACAAGAAACGCCACCAGTTTGATCGCACATTACCTGCCTAATTACAAAACTATTCCTTTACAGTAAAAGAAAGTTTGTTTTATTTAACTACGTCTCTAGAGCACATTATTATCTTATCTGCTGCTATTGAACGTCAATTATATGGTCATTCTGACATATTTAGAGGAAACCTGCTGCCGTCACACAGACTTTTATATGCGCCACTCCACATACAGGACAGCACATACCACGGCCGTTGATGAACCAGTTGTGGAGCACTGATGGGAACGGAAAATAATCCCAACTGCAAATGGGTCCACTGAGAAGGATCGACACGCTGTCGTTTGAGCTACATCACGCTCTAAAATATTCGAAAGAATTACGCGTACAACTCTTTGTCAGTGGTTGCAACAATTACACGGATAATTTATATTTAGATCTACCGGATTTAATAACACTGACATATCAATAAGGTTTTTCTTAAATTGTCTGTAAAAAGAAGAATAAACAACAAAACACTATATTAACAAAAAAAATAAACTGTTTAATCAACGGCAAATTCATTTTATTTGTTTTCATTCACAATTTATGGAAGACAAACATGAATGGTGCAACGTTCAGACCGTGTTTTAGGAGCAAAACGGCACGTGCATCAAGAATAAATGTCAAAAGAAGCGGACTGTCACTTAGCCGTCTTCAAACACCATTTTAAAAGCTAGCACATTTCATGTGGTAAAACAAGGGGATATTTTCCACAGATCCATGTCAATAGTTAATCTCCCGTTTTTGCGTTCCAACTGATCCACAAACAGACATGATAAAGGTTGACATTATTTTCTCACTGAAAACATTTAGTTCAAGCAAGGTGTCATAAGAACGCAAATTTGCTTCTATATATACATATAACTTTGCGTTTTAAATACATTAAAAAATGTAACATTAAAGAATCCGAATTTTGTTTCAAGAAAATACATGTAAGGGCCTCCCAATAATATGATAGAGACTTCTCGGATTGATTAACGTTAAGAAACCCACAAAATAATTTTTTTAAAATATAAAAAAATTAAATAGCAAAATGTAGGGGGTGGGGGTCTAGATCCACCGCTGAAGAAGTTCATATGAACAAAATATTTAATTTTAAAAATTTAACATCGTATTCAGGAAAAATATTATTTGTACCAGTCCTAGACATTAACGGTATAGTATGCAAAGAAATATATAATGACAAGGACTAGTATGTTCCTAACCTTTGCGCGAATTCTTTCTTATTTTAGTATAACACCCAAATAGCTAAAATATATTTTTTTGTGCTGGGAGGTGGGTCGTTAAACAATCATACAATCAATGTTTCTTAATTTTTTTATAGTTAAAAATAGTGAATAATAATAATCTTAGAGGAAACTTTCTTGGTTTCTGTTCTTTCTAAAATGTAATAGATAATTCCTGTACTTGCTTCAGTTGGTGTACTGCACACCATCTAAAACAAACATTATAAATTAATATATAGTAGATTATTCTTCTTTTACAAACATTTTTATCAGTGGCGGATCCAGAAAATCCATTTAGGGGGCCCCAGTAATGATACATGATTCTTTAACGTTTAAAAAAAGAATATATATATATATATATAATTTAAAAATGTTATAATCGCATAATGTAAGGGTAGGACTAGGCCCCCGCCCTTGATCCGCCACTGTATAGAGATCATCAAATAAAGTGAACATGGACTCTGCTGTAAGATTTTGATTAAATAGAAGTTTAAACGACCTGGGCAAACACAAAATCGGCTATTGATGGCCAAGCTATGTTTAACGTAAAAATAATATTCTCTGGTTTCAGAGAATAATGCAACTAATTATTTTCACAGTATGCTTACAGTATAAATCAGGGCGGGCGTAGCCATTTAAATATTGGGGGCGGGGTGGAGACTAAATGTAGTCGCCATAAGGGACATAAGAGCGCCTACAACATACTCAATAAATGAAAAACATGCAAATTTTAGGGCGGCTATTGTAGCCAAATAAAGGACATGGTAGATTTTTGGGCTGCGCTGGCCCTTTTATATGATAAGACTAGATAATTAACAGGACTAATTCAAACACGTCTAACTTCACACAATAAAGGTAAAGATTTTTTGTTTAACACTCCAATACATCGGCTAATCAGCTTCTAGTAGGCATCAAACTCACAATATCTTCAAATTAAGGTCTTCAGAGGAAACCCACTGTCATCAAATAGACTACTTTCTAATTAGCAGCAAAGTATCTTTCTCATGGCCACATATCACACACTACGGTCTTTGCTACACTAGTTGTGGATCACTGGATGAAACAAGAAAATACAGCAAAACCCCGATTTTACGCGAATTTGGACATAACATGATGTAGCCAAAGATCTACTGGTTTTGGCATTAAGATACTAACAAGGATTCGTTCAGGACGACATTGCTAGATGGACTAGTTTTTACGCTTCTTGTTAAACCAAGCAAGAACATTTCGTACCGCTAAAATGGCTACGTAGCGACTACGTATGCTAGCCTGTCCAGAAAACAAGGCTGGTTCCAGCTTAGCTTTGTCTCTGTATTACACCAACTGACCTACTGGTTTGACGTGAAGATACTAACAATTTCTAGTTTAGTTCAGACTGTATTGTACCAACTGACTCAAGGGCGACAATCCCTCCCCCTCCCCCCATTCCCCAGATTAACGCCCCTGAATACATTCCCAGTGTACTTTGGTATACATGCGCTAAGACCACATGGCCAAGTGTTACACTGATATCATAAAGAGAAATACTGGAAAAGATTATTATTTAGGCATTTTAATTTCAATTTTTTGAAGCAAAAAGAGGGGGAGATAATTATAAAGGCATACCCTCGTTCAAAAAGTGTGTGTGTGGGAGGGTGGGTGGGGCTTGGCGGGGGGGGGGTATCACCCATCACCCCAGGATTTGACACCCCTGAACGGACTACTGGTTTGACATCAATATTCTAACAGTTTCCAGTTTTGCTTTCACTTTGTATCATACCAACTGACTTGGTTTGGCATCAATATTCTAAGTTTCCAGTTTAGCTTTCACTTTGTATCATACCAACTGACTTGGTTTGACATCAATATTCTAACAGTTTCCAGTTTAGCTTTCACTTTGTATCATACCAACTGACTTGGTTTGGTATCAATATTCTTCTAAGTTTCCAGTTTAGCTTTCACTTTGTATAACACCAACTGACTTGGTTTGGCATCAATATTCTAAGTTTCCAGTTTAGCTTTCACTTTGTATCATACCAACTGACGTGGTTTGGCATCAATATTCTAACAGTTTCCAGTTTAGCTTTCACTTTGTATCATACCAACTGACTATTGATTTGGCATCAATATTCTAACAGTTTCCAGTTTAGCTTTGACTTTGTATCATACCAACTGACTATTGGTTTGGCATCAATATACTAACAGGTTCCAGTTTAGCTTTCACTTTGTATCATACCAACTGACTATTGGTTTGGCATCAATATTCTAACAGTTACCAGTTTAGCTTTCACTTTGTATCATACCAACTGACTATTGGTTTGGCATCAATATTCTAAGTTTCCAGTTTAGCTTTCACTTTGTATCATACCAACTGACTATTGGTTTGGCATCAATATTCTAACAGTTTCCAGTTTAGCTTTCACTTTGTATCATACCAACTGACTATTGGTTTGGCATCAATATACTAACAGGTTCCAGTTTAGCTTTCACTTTGTATTGTAACTCAGATATAATAGAAGATATGTTGGGGTCTGGTTCATGCTCATTTTGTTCAATTACTTCTTGAAACTGCAGCTGCATATTGGCTGCAGTTTCTGCATCCACCTCAATCTCCGTTCCCTCAGGATTCTGACCCTCGTCAACCGGATCAGTCTGTCCATGCTCGGCAGCAATGTGCTCCTCAGCGGAGTTAACACTGTCAAAAATAGCATTACACACACTACACAAGTATATTCCCGTAGCTGCCGTGTTGTCAGCATCGGCCATCTGAGCAGCGGCCTCCAGCGAGTTCAGATCAACAATGCTACGCTGACCGTCACTCATTTCTACAACAATGGTATCTACTAACTGTGGGAATGGCTGGTGTTGAGTAACAGCAACTTCTATCTGTTCTTGTTTCACGGCAAGAGGCATCATGTTGTGCTGTGTCGGAACCTTTGGAGCTGGTTTTCGTTTTGGAGGATAAGAGTTCTCTCCTCTGCATTTAGGACGATGGGTTTTCAAGGTGGCACTGCAAGAGAATGGTCTCTTGCAGCCATCGCACATGAAGCGGCTCTTGCCGGTGTGAATGACCATGTGGTTCTTAAGGATCTGTTTGAACTTGAAAGATTTCTCACAGCAGCTGCATTTAAATGGACGTTCTGAGGTGTGGAGGTAGATTCTGTGTTTGTTCAGCATACTCTTGAAGCTGAATCCTTTGCCACAGACGTCACAGATATGCGGTTTCTCTCCGGTATGCTTATTCATGTGGTCCAGCAGCTTATCTTGAGCCCAGTATCTTTTCTCACAGTACTTGCACCGGAACTTGTAATTCCGTTCAGACATTATTTTGTGGGTTTCAATGTGCTCCCGAAGTATGGCAGCCTTCTTAAAGCAGCGGCCACAAATATTACACAGATGTTTACGCTCATTGGAATGCCATTCCATGTGTGCAGCAAGATAACGGTAGTGACTGAATTCTTTGCCACAAATGTTACATGGAACACTTTTGGATTTTAAATGAACGGCTTGAATATGAGTTTTGAGATCAGTGGATTTGGAAAAGGTTTTTTGACAGATATCACAAAATTTTCTTTCCTCTAAATGAGTTTTCTTGTGCAGTTTCAACTCTTTAACATCTTTTGCTGCAAAGTCACATTTCGCACAGAATAACTGACTCTTTGAATTCTTTGTGCTGATGTTGTGGTAGTAACTACGATGCCAGTTTAGACCACGTCGTGTTTCCAACACAAAACCACAAATGTCACATGGAAATTCCATCCTGGCTTCTGGTCCATGAAGTTTTTGTACGTGGAAACTCTTCTCTCGAGATTTCTGAAAGACTATTTCGCAAACATCACATCGAAGTGTATCGAGAACCTGATGAATCTGTATGAGATGATCGGTTAATCCATCAAATGTCTCGGACACAAAACCACAGCTAGAACAAATGTTTTTGTTGCTCTCTCCAGGAAACTGATAAACCTTCCCATCACTCATATCAAATGGACCATGCTTCATGACAAGATGGTGAACAAGGTTCTGATAGCGACTGAAAGCCTTTTCACATAAATCGCACCTAGCAGGACGAACATGGTGCTCGACAATGTAATGATCAGTCAGATTTTCAAACGTTTCTGCAATATGTCCACAATCCAAGCAAACCAGAGATTCAAAAGGCTGGATTATAGGTTCACCAGGACGTCTACGACGACCTCTTCGTTTTACAGGCAATTTAGGTCGAATGATTTCTAATCTTTTAGTGTATTTACGTTTCTGTTTTTGTTCACCATCTTCTGTATCATTTCCTCTCTTGCCAGTGAATTTGACTACTGGCATGGATGCTATGTTATAAGCAGTAGCTGTCAATCTTCTTTGTTTTCTCTCTACTTTCTCATCTGCAGGCAAATCATCATCCTCTTCCTCCTCAACACTATACTTCTCTGATTTAACTTTAAACTCCGGATCTTTGTCACTGTCATAATCATTCATTAAATCATCCTCAATATCATCTGAATTGTCTTCTTCCTCCTCTTCTTCAGACTCAGATTTTTTAATAAGTCGCGGTCGTCCTCTTCCTTTCCCAGGTGGTCGTCCTCTGCCACGCTTTACCGATTTCACCAACTCAACTCCATTATCTACACTAACCGGTGTCTGCTTCGGAGGCCGACCTCTACCTTTTCGCTTAGGGGTAGCTACTGGTTCTTCAGCTTCACTATCGCTGCTCTCAAGCTTAATGTCATGTTTATGTCGGCCAGAATTTAGAAAAGAGAAATCAACCTTGATGCCCCTTGTTGCATACCTCGAAGGACTATTTATGACAACTGGCTCTGGAGTAGGTACACTGCCTTTTCTTTTTCTTCCCCTTTTCTTAGGTGGAGGTTTTTGATCAACAATTAGAGTATCAGCATTTTTAGATGAAGATTTATCTGTATTCAATGAATTGATGACTGAATCTCCAGCTCCGACATCAAGACTTGTACACAGGGTAGAATCTGCAGCTTTGGTTTCATCAAATATCGGAGCCTGACCAATCTGTTCCATGGATGTCTTTAAAGATGTTCCTGTCCTTAACAACTCATCTGGAACAGACAGTTCTCCTTGTCTGGTCATAGCTAACTCAACACTTGCTGCTTCTATTAAAGTGTCTGCAAATGAATTCCTTCCAGTGGATATTGATTCCGTGTTAAATGTCATGGAATCGTAAACTTCTCCAGGTATCGGTTCTCCAGCTTTTCTAAGCATTTCATCAACCGATAGGATTGCTTCAGAAACACTTTCAAATGGTTTTGGTGGAAGATCAACTTGTGTGTTAGGTAGATGCTCATGTTCTAACGGCATCACTTCGTCATGATTCATGTCGTTATACTCCTGTTGGACTGAGTTCACGGGAATGTCAATGTTTTGTTTGCAAGGTTTTGGAGCAAGACTTTGCAGTTGAGTGGATTTGACATCAGCACCAGGATGTTCTATCAGTGGTTCTATGGTGATAGTACCTGAAATATTAATAATAAATAGTGAGTGCACAACACTATTAAAACAACCATTTGAAAAAACTTGCTATATCCACAACTTGGACAAATGGAAATGAAAGCATAAATTGCATGTACTGGCATAATACATACATTTATTTTCATCTCAAAACCATTTACTAAAATCAGGAAATAAGTAAGTAGTAATAAAAAAAAAATTAAAATTAGTTTTGCCATCAGTGATCATCCATAAAGGATACATGCAAAACATTGGGAATTTTTCAACCTGTCCACTCTCCATGTACCCATTTGAACATTCCATCTATACACCCCTAATAACATGCATGCACTGATCCTGCATTAATCTTCTACACTGAGAAGTATATTGTAAACTATTAGGAGCTGGAATTATGTACATTTTACACCATCAAATGTATGAAACAAGCATTAACAGAATTTAAGTTCAATTAGCCTGATTTTATAACAATCCAGCTGTACACCCCTACTAACATGCATAGACTGATCCTCCATTAATCTTCAATGTTGAAATGTATATTATATACTATTAGGAGTTGGAATTATGTACCTTTTACACCATCAAATTTATGAAACAAGCATTAACAGAATTTAAGTTTAATTAGCCATATTTTATAGCACATTTTAATTCATTCATTGTTTTATTTCACAGTTATACATGTTGGGGAATACATACTCTGTCAATGGCCCTCACCCATGTATGCTATGTACATGGTGTCAAAACACACCTATTAATACTTCTTGTTTCTTTGTATGAACTAAGGATCATGTTCACATGGTAGACTAGGTTGCAGAAGGATGGAATGGAAAGTTTTTGTTCTCCAGGAGATGACATATATACAATTTCTGTATATCCCTGTATGTCATCTTTTAGCTGACCCCCTTCTTTCTGGGTCAGAAAGAATCCCAAAATGAGATAACCCTTTATGGCATAAATACTTTATGTACAGTACCTCATAGCAGGGTTTTTGCCAGAGGGCAAAATGGATAAAATTAAATTTTCTGAGGAAACGACTCTGTACTCTCAAATTGTTGGAATAATCTTTTTTAAAGGTTCTTCAAGGAGCCAGAGACAACAAAGCCAGCATCAATAATCAGTTAGACTGTTAGTATACAATAGTAATCATAGCAGAGTTCATAACTGACTAAGTGATGTGGAAAAATAATACTGAACAATGTTGTACAGCTCAAAATCAAAAACATTTCTGGGTGAATACCCCCAGACCGTCCTCACCCTCAAATTATTTTCTGGTGGAAACCCTGCACAGAGCAGCTCAGGACCCACAAAATGACTCAGCTAATAGTTACCTGATCCCAGGTCGAGTATAGAAGTTTGTTCCAGTGTTTCTGGTAGTGGATGGGTATCAATGACGTGATCGTGTAATTTGTCCTCGTGGTTACGAACAATCCTCTCTCCTCCCCATGTCTGGATGTGTGCCGGATCTTCTACAGAACTTTCCTCCACATCTTCCTCGGCAGCACCTGTTCTCTCCATCTCCTCCAACTGAGCCTGGGCAATCTCCTGCCTTTGTTGTTCAAATACCTAAAATTTAATGGCAACTCATGTTAAAGGAGTACAATCGTTACAAGTGTCATTTATTTTTCTTTCATTTTAGTGATAACCAGTTGCAAATTCATCAATCCACACAAATACATGGTTTCCATAGTCTTTTCACAATTTTTTTTTTATAAGATTTGTTCAATGTACTCAGTGGTTATCAAAGCTTTTAATCACATTGCATATGTGTTTTTCAGCTACCATTTATCTATTTGTTTGTGTATTTATCTATTTATTTTGCTTTTGTAATAAAAAATTTCAATTGCAAATTGTAAAGAGACTTTATTGACATCCTGTATAAAGGTCGAATTAACTAAAAAAAAAATAAAAAAATTGTAGAAAGTATAATGCTATGTACAGATATTACAACCATAAAATGAAAGTTTTTTTTCTAGGAAGAATAGAGCTCCAAACATCATATGCTGAAATTATCATTCTTCTGTTAGTAAATTGCTTTAATTGATAATAATTTGTTCAGTGTATGTAATTAAAAGTTTACTCTTTTAAATCCATACATTTCAACACAACTATGTTTAAGAGGACAGCCAGTTAGTGCAATTATTTTATACTGAACAAAAAAAGAACAAAATATCCCTTCATCTATCCTATTTAAAAAATAATATTTAATATTTTAAAATTATTATTTCCATTTTTATTTTTCTGGCCAGCTAAGGTTTTACAGAAATCAGTCTGTTAACCATTTAAGACACCTTGTAAAAAATTTGAAGTTGAGCACAGTGAACAAAAAAATACGAATGCAACTCATAAAAATCAAAAATGATCTTTAAAAAAAAAAATTGTCAAATGACCACTAAAAAGATGCAAATCTGCAAATCTGTCCCCTGGCTTAACTGAACAAGGAACGGTCTGTAGCCCAAACGGTAGCATGTCTGCCTGTGAACCGGTTGGTCGTCTGATCGATCGTTCTCAGTGGAACCATTTGCAGTTTGGGCTATTTTCTGTTTCAACCAATGGTCCACAACAGGTTCTTCAAAGGCTGTGGTATGTGCTGTCCTGTCTGTGGACAGTACATATAAAAGACCCCTTGCTGCTTATCAGAAAGAGCTGCAATTTTCCTCTAAATGAATATGTCAGAATGACCATATGATTGACGTCCAATAGCTGATGATAAGATAAAAATCAATGTGTTCTAGAGGCGTCGTTAAATAAAACAAACTTTAACTGAACAAATCAGCCATACCTCCTTCATCTGTTTGAGTTTTCTCTTAGCTTTCACCAGAGCAATCAGATCTCCACTCATAACATATACTGGCTCCATTGTGCCTGGCGACCAGCTCCATGTTATGCCTGTGTGTTTTGCTACATCATCGAGAATGTCCTCAACGTTGGCACTCTGCTGAAGACTACCAATAATCTTCTTGGAAACAACTGCGGTAACTTTATCAAACGCCTGAAGTAAAAATAAATTAATATGTAAATTCTCTTCAAGACAAACCTCAATTAACATTCTGAGTTATATCTAGGTGCAAAGTACTCATAAAGGGGATCAATGACGATTTTGTCTGAATCGAAACAATGAATATGATCAATATATGAAATAGGAATATGAAATTTTACTGTAACTCTTTTGATTGGACAACTGGCCAATACGTTAATTAATTTTTAAATGAAATCAGTGATGACACTGAGTCTTATGCATGTACTTCAGGGGTGGAAATTAAGAAATTATTTTCACTCGCCATGGGGGACTAGTAGCCTTAAAAAGTTATTGTCTCCATGAAAAATCACTAGTCCCCCCATTTTAAGTTTAAGATTGGGTTGATCCATAACGTGAATTACAGATGTAATGTGCAACTCAAAATAACACAAATTCGTAATACAAGATTGAAAAAAAAATCTACTGGCCCGGGGGACTAGTGTTAGTAAGGATTTACTGGCCCCAGCAATTTTTACTAGGCTCAGAAATGCTGACGAGCATTAATTTCTATACCTGTACTTAGAGTTATACAAAAATCGAAGTCACTTGGACTTAGTAGGTTTTGTGAAAACACACTTCAGTTTTTAACCATTGCCTAAAAATCATTATTTCTGTACCTCCATTTCATCTGAAGATTCTGCTAATTCCAAGATGGCTGCCATTGCTTTGTCTTTTCTAGAAACTGGTGGCAAAACTACTGGATTCATTGATACCGGCAGCTCCATCTCATCAACAACTTCAGAAGACTGGCTCGACTCATGAATCTCAGTTTCCACATCAGCATCTTTTTGCAAATCAGAATTAGGTGATTTTGTATCTGATGCATTAGATGGTGTGTTGGTTTTTCCCTTGCAAAGCCGCACGTGAGCTTTGAGGATTTCTGTTCCTCTCCACGTGTCTGAGCATCCAGGACAGTGATAATGAGTACACAGTCGACCAGAGCCTCTGTCCTGCTCACATGTGCTGTTACATGGAACCACAAAAAGACCTACAGAAATAGAAGAAAATTATTTGTAACCAAACATCTGGATATTTTTTTTATTAATGTATCCATCCAATGTAACATCCACAAGCCTGGAAATAAATGGCTGGTCAAGGACATTGACCAGTACAAATTTGTCATTTTGGAACATTTGACAGTTACAAAGTTAACTGTGTCGGTCATTTTGTCTGACACTAATGTTTTATCTTTTGGTAAAAATAACATTTCTGTGTAAAGTCGGCTTTTGTTGAATAAATTGTGAAGAATTAAATAATAAAAAGCATATACCATAAAAACTAAATTGTGTACTTTGTTTACATTGTTCATATTAAATTGCGTGCCAGGAACATTTTCTTTAATGTCCAGCACAAATTGAATGATGTCGGACATTTTGACCAGTTGAACTAAAATAATTATTTCCAGTGTAAAAGTATGTGTCGTGTAAAATTATTGTACACAACATCGATTGAGTACGTAATGATGATGTTAAAGCTGAATGACCTAATACAGACTTAATACATTATCCTTATGGGTTTTGTTTTCCAAAATTTGAAGAGTAGCTATACATGAATTTACTGTTTTCTCAATAAGTTTTACATACTTGATGATGGGGGGTTAATAAATATAATACTAAATGATAATATTTTACAACTTGTATATTTTCAATCATCAGGCAAAGGATTTCAAATTATCTACAACAGAAGAAAGTGTCAATAACGCGAGTTAAAGATTTATTACATATTTTGGGTCAATTTACCCAATTGCAAGCATCATGGCAGCTGATTTGTCTTCCCAGATTAGCACAGATCTTAGAAATGGCCTCTGGGCTTTCCAAAAGGCAGAATTCTGCCTAAGGGTGGAACTATCTCATGCCTGATCATGTAATTTGCTTTCATGCATGATGTATGATTGACAATAAAATTCACTATACTATAAATAGTATCACACAGAATCTTGTTTAGTATACTCTATATATACATGCAGAGACACTAATATGACAAACCTTTGACCTCAACTCTGGCTTTCCAATGGACACTGTTGATATGATCAGCAAGTTGTTGGTCAGTGCCTGGGTGATATTTTTCATCAGAACATAGACTACAGTGAAACTTCTTGTCTGTGTTACTCTGCTGTATAGGAATGTCATTCTGACACCTGACGATGGACGGGTGTGTCTGTAGATTTAAAATAAACTCACTAAATTTAAAAACATGGCGTACAGTATCTTAAGAATGTCATTCTCAGATTTAACAATAGATGTGTGTCAGTAGATTTAAAATAATCTTAATAAATTGTAAAACATGGTGTACAGTATCTTAAGAATATCATTCTCAGATTTAACAATGGATGTGTGTCAGTAGATTTAAAATTATCTCAATAAATTGTAAAACATGGCGTACAGTATCTTAAGAATGTCATTCTCAGATTTAACAATAGATGTGTCAGTAGATTTAAAATAATCTAAATAAATTTAAAAACATGACATACAGTGTCTGATGAATATTTTTCTCAGATTTAACAATTGACAGGCATGTCTGTATATTTAAAATAAACTCAATAAATTTAAAAACATGGCATTCCATGTGTTATGAATGTCATTCTCAGATTTAACAATGGACAGGTGTGACTATATATATACAATGAACCTATGTGTGTTGATGGTGCCTGTGATGTATTTTGCTCTGCCCAATTTTGGGATTTATGCAAATAAATTCCTTTCTTTCTTTCTTTCTTTCTTTAAGATGGGGATTCCTTAATAATGCTCAGATTCTTGTAATGAATTTAAAAAAAAAACTTAATTCCATTTTTTTCTTCTTTTTACATTAAAATATAAGTTGGTGCACATATAATTTAGTCATAACTTTGGGACTAAATGGAATCAAAAATAGGTTATGTAAAACTATAGTAAAAAAGTTTGTTTTATTTAATGATGCCTCTAGAGCACATTGATTTTTATGTTATCATTGGCTATTGGATGTCAATCATATGATCATTCAGACATACTGATTTAGAGGAAGCATGCTGCTGCCACATAGGCTACTCTTTCTGATAAGCAGCAAGGGTTCTTTTATATGCACTGTCCCACAGAAAGGACAGCACAGTTGAATCAGTTGCGGCCCATTGGTTGGAATGGAAAATAGCCCAAAGTAAAACTATTGTAATGCAAGCGAAACAACTGTTTATGCAATTCTGACAGGCCTTGCTGACTTAGTGCAAATGATTACCGATAAAACTGGTAAACTCTTTTGTTCTTTCTTCACTATGGCTCTTCTCTTGCCTAATGCCAGTCCACCATGCTTCATCTCCTCACGACATCGCCACAAGTGACTCATCATGGGCCCGAGCTCGGAGAAGTTTTTCTGAGAACACAGCGGACAGTGATAGTGTTTGCCGAGAGCTTCGTCACACAGGTTGCTACAGATAACGATCTCAAGACCTAGGAAAATAAAAGTAAATTATTAACTATATAAGACAGTACTGAAAGAATATTTAATGGCAATGGGTCCAAAAACAAAGAGGATGTCCTGCAAAATGGGGGTAAATCCTTGGTATAGGGGGGGTAATGTGCCCCCCCACTCACTTTTCGGACACGGTGACGCCTATATAATTATCCCCTCTCACATTTTACTTTGAAAAATTGAAATTAAAATAATAATCTTTACCAGTGTTTCTCTTTATTGTATCAATGTAACACTTAAACATGTAATCTTAGCATAAATATATCGACGTTTACAGGGGGTTTAAAATGGCGTTAATCCTGGGGAGACGCATCCCCCATTTTTGGACAGGGGGATGCTCCCTACCCCCCAATTTTTGGACATGGGTATGTTCTGTCCTCAGCAATTTCAAAAAGCGATTTTTGCCATTGTCCTGCACAGTTGTTGCAGTGTTAATGTACCCACTACATAAGACTTCCCAGTTAAATATTTTCATATTCTGTGTCTGCTATTGTATGGGAAGGATAGGAGGCAAAGCAACAATTATTTTAGTGCAGAAAAGTAATAAAAGCCAAAACAATTTTTTTTATTTTTAAAGTAACTTTCTACAGATTAATAAGATATGTACATTGTAATTACTTTTAAACCAAAACATGAAAAAATACTTCAAATTGTCTAACCATCAAATATAATCTTTTCAGGTTGTTTGAAATCTGGAGACTGGATAAGATTGACATCTTTGCCCTGAAAAAGGAAAATATATTTCAACATTTATTTTACACTTGTGTTCTATCTCTGTCCTTGATCCTTCTCAGTGGACCTATATATGCAGATTGGGCTATATTCCATTCCAACCAGTGGTCCACAACTGGTTCATCGTGTGCTGTCATGTCTGTGGGACGGTGCATATAAAAGACCCCTTGCTGCTTATCGGAAAGAGTAGCATATGTGGCGGCAGCGAGTTTCCTCTAAATACATATGTCAGAATGACCATATGATTGACGTTCAATAGCCGCTGATAAGATTAAAAATCAATGT
>JAULBS010103046.1:0-15885 GCA_032355785.1 Symmetromphalus regularis
GATGAACCAGTTGTGGATCACTGGTTGGAATGGAAGATAGCCCAAACAGCAAATGGGTCCACTGAGAAGGATCGATCCGACGACCGACAGCTTCACAGGTGAACACTCTACCATTTGAGCTACATCCCGCTCCCTAAATGAGAATTTATTCTGAGTGAGTGTCTAATAGAAAAAGAAAGGACATGGTTTATTCATCGGCTATTAGGTGTATGACATATGATAATCTGTGACTCGTGGTCTTTAGAGGAAACCCGCTACCACCACTTGGGCTACTTTCCAATTAGTACCAAGTGAACTTTAATTTTAGCTTTCCTACAGACAGGACAGCACATTCTTTGATAAACCTGTTGTGGACCACTGGTCAGTGTAAGTGGCTTACACCTACCCACTGAGTCTTTGTGGAGCACTCATTATGGGTTGGAGCCGATACTGAGATTTGATCCCAGTGCCTACCAGCTATGAGACCAACATCTTAACCAGTGCGCCACCAAGCCCGGTAGGGTGTTTAATAGAGACAATCTAAGAGAAAGAATGATCTACATCCCGACACATTAATCTATTTAAAATCTGTATCAGTGTATTTTATGTTAGTTCATTTGGTCAGCTCGTTTCTTTGTGAAAATAATGGAGTTTAAAACTTCAGGATATTTCTTCAATATACATAAAAACATTAAGAAAAAAAGTAAATTCATAAAAAGAATATTTTAAAATTATATAAAGCAAGGATTCACAACCTTATTTGTCGCATTTACCCCTGGTATCTTTTCGAAAGTAAATTTACCCCCACCCTGTTTTGTTCATTAATTTGAGTTTATACTGCTTTTAACATTATTATTTTAAGTTCAAAGAACAATAATAATAGCACATAACAATTATGTCCCTATAAATTTACCACAGGTAGAATGCTAAATTTACCACAGATAGAATGCTAAATTTACCACAGATAGAATGCTAAATTTACCACAGATAGAATGCTAAATTTACCACAGGTAGTATGCTTACTCTTATCCCTGTTCACACCTCTGGATTGGATGTAAATTATGTTGTATTCTTCCAGGTCATGGAGTGGATGTATTCATGTTGATCTTTATGATACGGAAAACTCAGAAGATCTCAACATTGGACATGCTCTCGTTGCTGCCAACCATGCTGAGAAAATTTGCCCCAAGAAACATGACACTCCTCAGGCAAGAAAAACTTTGATAAACAGTAAAATAAAATTGATGCCAGGATAAAACACGAAGTGGACTATTGAAGATTAAGAATTTCTGTTAAATTTTAACATTCACTGGAATATCGAATGTGCTACAATTTCTCATAGCATAAACTTAATTTTTGTTGAAAAAATAT
Organism: Symmetromphalus regularis; assembly: GCA_032355785.1. Lineage (NCBI taxonomy): Eukaryota > Metazoa > Mollusca > Gastropoda > Neomphalida > Neomphalidae > Symmetromphalus > Symmetromphalus regularis. Next base: position 1,351 of record JAULBS010103046.1, read on the forward strand.
CTCTTATTTTGATATCCTTGAAATTTTTTTAATATTTGGATTGAGACATTTCATCATCCTATTTTCTTTTTAATTTTTATTTATTGATTTGGAATATTTTGGTGTTGTATATTGTATTTTTACTGTAGTTGATGTCATAGATAGACATCTGTAGATGATGACAGATTATAAAAAAAATCATTTTAGAGTTACTATACATGCCAAACAATTTAGTTCTTGGTATATGTTACAAAATTAATCCAAGTGAAAAATAAACATTAGATTAATGTTTTTTTTTTTTATTATTATTGTATTTTTTATATATATATTTTTATTTATTATTATTATTTTAATACACTGAGCATGTTAAAATGACTGTCAGAATCAAGGGAGAAATTTGCTTCCTGGAAGTTGGGGGAATGGAGCATCCCACCCGTCCAAAATGCGGGGGGAAGTGTCCAACCATCACCCCCCAAGATGCCATTATAGACCTCCTATATACTTCAGTATATCTGCACGAAGACCACATGGTTAAGTGTTAATTTGATACAATAGAGAGAAATACTGGTAAAGATCATTATTTAGGCATTTTAATTTCAATTTTTCAAAGCATAAAGTGGGGGATAATTATATAAGCATCCCCATGTTCAGAATCTGGTTGAGTATAGGGACATTGTGACAACCACTGACAAAGTTCACATATTGTAATTCTTAAGTTTTTAAAATAGTACTTTAAAAAAAAACATGAGTTTCATTAATAAATTGTTTATTAAAGTTTTGTAACCTTTTTATAGGAAAGATACCTTTTATTTTTCTAAACAATGTTTTAACACAGATGAAAATATTTATTTATAGTGATTTAAAGTGTTGGTCAAGAAATGATCTTATCATTCATTCTAGTGCATATTGCATACATATTCAGTTCATATTTTATACCATATACATCAATTACCAAACCATAACCATACAATTTCTGTATTACATGTATGTGTAAAACATATTTAATTAAATTTATGAAGCCTATTTTCTCCATATATATTTACAATGATTAAATACTTGCATTTAACAAAAACAGGTTTCGTAAATTCAGCTTATTGCTAGAACCCTGTAATTCTAGGCTCACATAATGCTTATCACTGCTTCAGAACCAAAAGGGTGTAAGTTGGGATAGTAGACAATGGAGAAAAGGGCTAAAAACTGTTTCTCTTCTAGACACAAGTTCTGTGTGGAATGTCTTTTGATTTCAACATAAATGTGGGATAACTTCAGAATCCTACAGACACCCTTTGTGCACCAGTTGCAGCTCACTTAGGGTCATTAAGTGATACCTTGAGTGCCAAACTCAGACTTTCACCCTTTTGGTCTGAAACAGCATTATATCCAATTATGTTAGCTCGGGAAACTTTTTTTTGGTAATAAAAACAAATACAAACATAAATGAAAAAAAAAATTCTTCTTTCAAGAGGTTAGCATAAAAAAAATGATGATTTTATGAGGACTGCCACTAACAAGTAAAACAATGACTAGTGGCCATTTTCGAATTTGATAATGACATAATGCTTAAAGGTGTAAAATATGTATATAATTGCACGACAGCCGAAGAAGTTGTCATTACTTCAAAAAAGATATGGGTGATCTATTTTATGTGTTTCTGCATTAAAGTATCTTCAAACGATGTCTGTTTTGGATGGGGTTTTCCTTTTGTTTTTTGATGGCTAAATGGCTGGAGTGCATTTGTCCTAAAAATGAATAAATATTAAAAAGAGTATGAAAATGCTTGATTGTAGGATGAATTTTGTTAAGTTTTTGTGGGCATTATTACTAAAACATGTTAAATGATCACTTCAAGTAAATCAGTCATAGCTGCATTTGGAAATGATCAATATTTAGTTTTTATCATTTTTATTACTATTATTAAAGAATTTGGTTTCAACTAATGGATTGCAGAAAGAGGGGCTGAGGGGGCAATGATCCTGAGTATCCATTTAAGGGGGCATACAATCAAAGAGAGAAATTAAAATTAGACCCTATACTTGAGTCTTGGAGGCATACATTCAAGGAGTTGGCCACAGGCATCACCAAACTTCGGCATGCCACTGGTTTTAACACATTTTTGAAGCAGTATTCTCAAGTTACTTGATGGAAAAAAAGAAAAAAAAAGAGATATTGCTTGATTTGACATGCATAAAATCATAGACAGGTTACATTTTCAGACGTTAGCTGTGTGTGATATGTTCGATTGGCTGGGAATGTATGTTGGTGGGGAAAGATAATTTGAAAGTAGTAAATTCCCAAAACTGAGTTTTTCATTTTATTCTTTTATCCTGTAAATGTCAAAACTGACCATTATGGAATTTAATTTTTATTTAATTTCTGCCTAAATGCATGTCTGCATCTGTACTCCAAAAATTAAACAAAGTGTGACCTAAGTATATCTGATTATGCCATAGCCTGGTATTGGCATCACTTAAGTCTAAATATATTGTTAGTTACGTTGCTTGATATTTTTTTTTAAAGTGGACTAATTGCTGACCTGAAAATAGGGTGGAATCAGTCTGTTATGTTTCTTGAGGATGGGAGTGGGGATGGGTGGGTGGATGTCTTATTCCAAATAAGGCAAATAAAAAAACAGGTTGCCATTATTTGTTGTAAACGTGTGAAATAATAGAAAGAAACAGGTTGTATAAAATGTATTTTCAGGTTACCTGACCCATTCCTCATTCTCAGGTCTGTAATAAATGTGTTTCATTTAAGAAGAACTCAAAAATAAATACTGTTTTGTTACTTTAATTTAAAAAAAAACTGAAATTGAATTGATAAAGATCAAAATATTTTTGTTATAAATTTTATTTTGCAAATAACAATTTTTCTATAAATACGAATTAATGTTATCTTGTTTTGTTTTTTTATTCCCTGGTAACTACCACCAAGGCAGGTGTCTGCAGTATGTATATACTCATTTAAAGTATTTATATCCAGAAAGGTTCAAACATGTTCCCCATAGGCACACACTATATTACCAGACAATGTTCCTAAGGCAAGTAAGGAAAGGGAAAGAGGTAATGACGAGCTACAGAACATTTACAATGTAATTTAGTTCAGACATAATACTTCCTGTTTTGACATTTAGTCGTAAATATAAATTTAATTGTGTTAATCGAATGTTTAAAATAGTGTTTACGCAAATTTAGATGGTTAGCCAATCTAAACCAAATGTCGGACTATTTATAAGTGATATATTTTAAAAAGAGTTGCCTTAACTTAGTCTAAGAGGTGTCTACAGCATGTTCTCTATACATTTTATAGAATTTCAATACCAAATGCACATTTTTGTAAATAAAAGTTTTGTCTCTTGCTACATTATTTTCTAATGTCAAAATCAGTTTGTCATTATAATTATTACTTTAAAATCCGATAGGTTTTCAGTTAGCTTTCTGTCTAGGAAACTAAGTGTTTCTTGTTTTTGTTCATAGTTGCCATAATCTTGAAACACGTTGATTATTGTATTTATTACCACACAGTTACTGAAATAATGATTTATAAACACAATTATACACACATATTATTAGTTTTATTTGCAACAACACAAAAAGCATTTACACAATATAATATCTGATATTTAGCAGATGTATACAGTCAAAAATATTTGATTACATACTAGTGTTTTGTACTATTTTGGTTAATAATATTTGCAATAATATTTGAGTACAGTTTCTGGGAAAGATACAAACTAATATTACTAGTTATAAATTTTATAAACAGGTCTAATTCAAATTAAATATTAAAAAATAAAAATGAGAAAACAACAAATTATTTTCACAGTTATAAGTACATATACATCTTGCATTTCCTAGTGGATTTTTAATGCTCTAACACACATATTGCAAGTAGAGAAAAATAATGTCATCTTCTAGGTTTTAAAAAAAAGACTTGTAAAGAAAACTCACTTTGTACACACTCCACACAAACTATTTTAAAAATATGAAAAAAAAGCATAATAACAAATGCAAACATCAAAGCTAATAAAAGCACACACAGATACAATTGTTTTAAAGTCAACATAAAAACAAATCAAATGATACACTGAAAACATTTTTCTATTTTAATGACACCACTAGAGCATACTGATTTATTGATCATTAGCTACTGGATGTCAAAAATTAGGTTATACTAACACACGGTCAAGTGTGGGCCAGCCTCCAACAGGTTTAGAACCACTGTCTTCAGCTTGAGAGGCTCACTATGGTGGGAACAGTATGTATGATGTAGATATGAGTGAACAATACAAGATGTTCTGTTCAGTTGGTTCCATGGGTTAGGGGGTGCCAGAGCACATTTTCCCACCAATTTAGTTTTTTTACATTTGACTCCATCCTTCTTTTGTGTTAAATACCATCTTTCAAAATTCTGTAATAAAACCATTGTTTTGGCTACAGGAGTTAATTTTTCATAAAAAAAAAAGTCTGTATTGAAACATCAATACATAAAAGGGAAAATATATACATATTTTTATAGATTTACAAAGTAAAATTATTAAAAATTGCCAGTATTCTGCTTATAAACAAAATATGTGGTGTATGTGAGCTTCGAGCTGAAAAAAATGTTACTTAAAGATTTTTACTCTGATAACAAAAAAGATATTTTTCACAAGAAAAATGTTACTTGAAGGTTTTTCTCAGATAACAAAAAAGATATTTTCCACAAGATTACCCATACATAAAAATTATCTATTTGGCAAAAAACCTAAAATAACTGACCCTTTCATGTGAAATATCCAAGCATCCTGACCATCATAAATGTCCTTGTTAAGAATATTTGAGGTCCTCTGGCAAAGCGTTGTCCTGCTAAAAATGTTCCATGCTAAACTGGTTTTGAGAATGTAGTAAATAAACTACATTATTTTAGTGTGAACTGTGTATATGTGATAACTCAAGTATTCAATGCTTGAAATATACATGATTGAATGAATCTGAAAATGAATATATCTAATGCAGCATGATTAGTACATGATGATTATAAAGAAAATGACATGATTAGTGTAAATCAGCACAGTTAGGTTAAACATATTGGTAACAGTGAAATTTATTTCTCACCAGGGACAGTACAGATGGGGAAGACAATAATCTGAAGCACACTTTTTTGCGACAATATTTACATTTATTGAGTATGTTGTAGGCACCTTTCAAATAACTGATGGCACCCCATTTCTGTCTTACCCCCACAATATTTAAAAGGCAGTGCCGGCCCTCTTTCTCACTAATAGGTTACTTCAACATTCAGTATTTACACATGTATGTACACACATGCTGAACATGATTATGCATACTAAAATTTGTATAAATTTAACATTTGTTAAACATGTTATGCTTGATAGGATTTTCATAAATGAATCCAGACATGTTTAATATTATTTTAATGTTTAATATTATTTTAATGTTTAATATTATTTTAATGGTATAAACATGTTAACATATTAGTTACTCTCATGTAATGGGCAACTGAATGCATTAAACAGGTTTTTGGTATAGCCTGTTGACTTGTTATAAAAAAAATAATAAATGCTAAGAATAAAAAGAGAGAACATCCATATTCTTTTATTATCCCCGTCCATAAACATCTCTTAAAAAGTACAAGATGTAAGCAGTAGCAGACACACAGGGTCAGTTTAGGGGATTTACATCCCCCCTCCCCCATTTTTTAAAGAAATAATTTTCACATACTGTATAAAAAGGAGAAAATGAGCAGAAATGGATACTTCCATAATTAAGTTCCCCATATTATTTAAATAGTTAGTATTGCCTGTATTCTTACTGGAAAATTCCTTAAAAATGGGGTAAAAACTATTTGCCATTTAACCGCCCCTTGTCCCCCACCCTTTCTTTAACACCTGTGTCCGCACCTGTGATATGTAAACTCCATTTAAATTTTTTATATTTGTAACATCAAACAGCATAAAAAAATAAAGATTAGAATTAAAAACCACACCTGCTGTGCCAGTTCACTTCAGCAGCTGATGGTTCATTTATCTTTTGAAGGGAAGAATTGAACAAATTATAATAAACTAAGATTAACTCCTCAAAAAGTGTGACTCATTTTATTTCATGATAAACATTAATTATCCTCCCATTTCTCTCTCTAGTAGTTGTTTAAAATGAAATCTTGATAAAATGACAGGATTGCGACCTACATGTATTTATACCTAATATAAGTAATTTTGGCTGCTAAAAATATTACCGACAATTTGTTCCTTACATGTGCCTTGAAAGATTTGTTACCTTAAATGTTGGACTGGAAAAAGGAATCTACCAAAAATAAAAACTGGCAAAAAAAAGGGGTGTGGGGGCAAAGCCTAAAATTGAGGTTTTTTTTTAACAATCTCTTAGCACAAAACATTAAACCAGCTACTGGGGGTAAATCTGATAGCAGTCGCTATTAAACAAGGGTCCAGCCTTTAAAAAGAAAAACAGGAAACCAATGTCCCAGTTAAAAGCGTGTGTCTTCCGTCTTAACAGCAACCGATTGTGCCTGATCTAATGGTATTATCCAGCCATTCTCGTCCTCGGGTGGAGCACCGGGTGGCAGTTGAGAGCCTTGTCGTGGACCTTGGGTGGACAGGGATGTTTCTTTCAAAGGGTTTATTTCATCCTTCATAATCTCAGCATCTGTGGCAGGATTTTCAACAGTGTGTACAGGATGGGTATCACTCAGAGCAGATTTCTGATCAAGAATAAAATATTCACAAAAGAGTTGTAAGTCAAGTTATACATACTAGTACAATTTGTATTATTTTCTGAAAATGGACTTAGACAAAATGAGCAATTATTGTTGATCAATTTTCATTAATTTGCAATTGTTGCTAAGGAAAAGATTGGATTTTTTTACAACACCCCAGCATATTTTTTATTCAGCAGCTATTAGATGTCAGACATAGAGTTCTGTGACTCGTGAGGATACCTGCTATTGCTCTTTCCAATTAGCAGCAAGGGATCTTTTATATGTGATTTCCCACAGACAGGACAGCACATACCACAGCCTTTGTTAAACCATTGTGGATCACTAGCTGGTAGAAGTGGTGTACATCTATCTTTTGAGCCTTGCTGATCACTCAAGGTTGGAGCAAGTATCAAGATTTAAAAATCCCATGCTTCAACTGAAATTTGAGCCCAGTATCTACCAGCCCTGAGTTTTGATAGCTTAACCACTGTGCCACCAGGATCGGTTTCATAGACATACGTGTTCCCATTTCTGTAGGGGTGTGGGGGAGGAAAGGGCACGGGTAGATTTTTGCCTAAATTTAAGGGTTTTAAAAGAAAATGCCAATTTAATTTTTGCCCGAATAAGAAACTTGCTTCCTCCTATCCACCCCAGTCTCGTACACTTATCGTCTTATGTTCAGTTTGCAGTTATTGGTAATAAATTTGTTTTAAACATTGTATTCTCAGAATGGAATTAATGAAACATAAATACCATGTCCGAACTGCGATCCCATGATCTTCTGCGATTTCTGCATCGAATATAAAGTAGTCCAAAAATAATAACGATGATACACACTGAACCAATGGAAATGATTGCCATGAACAGAATTACATTGTCTTTAAACAACGATCTATCTCTCTTTCCATTGCGTATCTCGCGTCTGTCTCCAGGCTTATAAAACTCAACCAGTTTCAGACCCATCTGCAAACAAGAAAAACAATCATTTTTTATTTAATGGAATATTTAGGTGGCTGCACTTTGGTTACAAATGAAGGTCGGTTTTAAAATAATAAATTTTTAAAAAATGAAATAGAATGGGTCATGTCCGGCGCAGCCAGGGGTGGGTGGGCAAGAGGCATTGTAGGCACCCTTCAAATGACTGATGGTGCCCTTATTCATTCTTACACTCCTCCAATATTTAAATAGCTCTGCCAGCCCTGTGAGTAATAAAGGCAGAAACAAAACACAAAATGTGTCATTAATACATTGAAATTCCACTATAAGACATTACATGGAACTTGTTAAAATTAGTCTTAATAGTGAGGTGGTCCCAATAGCAGAGTAATATTTAACGAATCAGCAGCACTTAACAAAATTCCCGATGATAGCAGTGGCGGAACTAGAGGGGGCCTGGCCCACCCCCTAATTTTTGTGATTTAAATAACATTTAAAAAAATTATTTTTGTTATTCTTTTTAATTATTATTATTTAATGTTAAAGAATCTGGCATATTATTAGCCCCCCTCCCCAAAAGGAATTTCTGGATCCACCACTGGATTGCGTTTTCTTCTTATTTATATGTTAAAACCTGACCACAATAACTTTGTACTTTTAACCTAGAATCTGTTTTAAATCTGACTTCAAAATTTGTAAACAAAACATTGCCCAAGGTGTACTCAAATATCCTACATGGAGTATTAAACATGCAAATTATGAAACCTTTAGCTTTAATAGTTTTTAAAATATATACTACAGGCGCGGATGCAAGATTTCAGAAAGGGGAAGACCAAATGTGGATTTCTGAATGAGGGGGAGGGGAGTCCAAAAGTGATGAGTTAATAGAAATAGGTGAAAAAATTGTAAATTTTTACGTCCTTCCACTAGTTAAAAGGTTTTTGAAAAAAATCGAGAAAAAGGGGGTCCTGACACCCTGGATCCGATAGTGTACTAAATTCTTTACAACTGGGAAAAAATTTGAGATTTTTTTTTGCCCCCATGTAACCTTTGATCTCATTCCAGTCTTACTATGATTTGGGAATGTGAAATTCCTCACTCTAACTTGAGTTTGTTTAGTATAGATTACTTTATGCATAGCTGTCTAGCATAACAGATATGCCAACAAAACATTTTTTCTTTACTCTTTACTAACATAAAGGGCAGACTAATACCTGATGCCATGGTAGCTGGTTTTGCTGACTATGTTGAAGAACACGGAAAAACTGGATAACTCTATCAGCAGGAACTATTGCTATATATTAAAAAAAAAACATTCAAATTAACCAAAAGAAATAATAAACAAATGTTTGAACTGAATGCGTTTGAAAAGGAATGAGTGAATAAATGAAATCGTTAAATAACAGTTTAATGACTGAATAATTGCTGTATATACTATACAGGTCCCGTAGGAACGATTTTGGGAGGGAGGTGGAGGGGGGTACTGATGGATCGAGTACAAACTATCCGATTTTGTTTACAATTGCAAACATTAATGTTTAAAAACAACTCACAAATGGGGGGCACTTACACCACCCCCTCCCCCACCGATCCACCCACCCACATTCATGCAGGCCTGGTATGTGAATTCAGATGGACTAAATATTTGGATTTTAAAATGTGCATTTCAATTAAAAACATTCATCTGTGATTCTTGTGATGACTGATTATAATGTATAAATTAGTGTGATGCCAACATCATTGTAGACATGTCTCATAATATTCTATGGCCAAAATGTAGAATCTTTCAAAACAAATTAAAATAATATGTAATAAAGCGCACGTTCTAGCAGCTGAAATACGTTAGACCATCTAAGTAATGGTAACCAACATTTGTAACACAGGTGTCATGAAACCATGCTTCATGAAAGGGCGAAAATCGCTTCCTGAAAGTGGGAGGGGGGGACGGAACATACCCATGTCCAAATATTGAGGGATTGGGACGAAAGAACCCCCGATCCAAAGATTATTTTTTAGGCATTTAATTTCAATTTTTCGAAGCAAAAAGTGTGGGGGGGGGTAATTATAAATGCGTTCACCCTGTCCAAAAAATGGGGGTGGGGGGTGGGAGTGCCAGTCCTGATCACACACACACCCCACCCCCATCCCGCTCCGGGATTTACGCCCATGCTTCATGTCATCCAAACTTTGGATGAGAGTTTCCCGACGTTTGGGGATTGATTTTGCCACTTGCCGCTCCTTCACCACGCTTAGTCGCAATATGCTCCCAGGTCTGACCTGTTCTTATTTCAGTAAACTTCAAAATATCTGTTTTCACCATCACATAAAGTCAGTTTGCTGCGTATATCCAGATGAGCTTCCAAACGGATTATTACTAAAGATTAGCACCTTTTCTTAAAATTCCACCATATCCTAAAAATGTTTCAGTAATATAATTTTCTGTGAGCCACGATCTCTTAACCTCAAACCATACTTCTACCACCTATAATTGAAAGGAGATAACTATGGATCTGATGATGGTGCGAGTGTCATACTTGTCCAAGTTCATACATGTGTATTTTAATGTTTTTATATCCGATCTGCAATGATCTCCCCCAACCATTTCTCTACCACCCTACTATCATTGAAAAGGGTTTGTTTCTGTCCTGATGATGGTGTGAGCATGCGCATTTGTTTGCTCATGAATGTGAAGACGTCGACGGCAAAACGATCAGGGTCACAAATTTCATTAATTTGACCAGATACTGCCATCTATAACTGCATATGAAGACGCTTGTTTTGAAATATCCCTACGCATGCAGAACAATCAGAGTCCTCCTTAAACACGAGGTCAAAAAAAATGACTGCATATGGCAAAACAATCAAAGTGGTATCATTTATTATCATTTTTCTCAATTTGACTTCAATGTGACCGTGATCGTTTTACCTTCAATGTCTTGATATGTGTGTCCTTTATTATCTTTACACTACGATCTGAAATTATGTGGTTCATGCGACGAGCTTCTTACCGTTCTCTCGTTCCAAGCGAAACGTCAGATCAACATACTCATGGTGGTGCGTAGGTCCATCTGTTAGTATTATAGATTGGTTACCTACATACTCTGGTGCAGTATCTGACACCATTAACTTCAACACGTTTGATAACGCTAGTTTAATCATGGCTGTACAGTTTGGCTTGTCCTAGCGAAACAAATAAAAAAGATCAGTATACATCTGAGATCAGTATAATTTCGACAACTCAAAAGATGTTTGTTAAAATGTAAAGACATAATTATTTTATGTTTTGTTTATGAATGAAATCTGTTTATGTCATACAATTTTGATAGATATCAGTGGCGTACTGAAAGAGGGGCAGAGGGCGTGATGGCGATGGGCATCCATTTCAGGGGGGCATCCAAACAAAGAGTGAAATTATAATTAGGCCCTATAGTTGAGTCTTGGGTGCATACAATTAAAAAAATTGGCCCTTTGCATACCACTAACATATATATATTACGGTATGTTCTTACATTGGGTCTAATTGCACAAAAAAAACCTCACACCCAACAACAACAACAGAACAAACTTCTAAAACAAATAACTTCCACTGAAGGGTTTGAATCCATGATACTGTTAATCCATGTAGTAAGGATGCAGTCAGTTTTGAAAGGTGTGGGTCCATGAATATTTTTGAAGTCTCCAAATATTGGAGGGGGTGAAAGGTTAGTTGGCACCAAATAATAAAGGAGGTAAACATTAAAATATAGCGTTGTCGTAGTAATAGGTTAAAATTGTAAGAATCTTAGATGGATGATATTTTTAGGTAGATATATTGTGATACACGAAACCATATCGCGGTATGTATTGCACTTAGCTAGTATTGCAATATACCGGTACACCAGTAGTGTATTATAATCACCTCTATCGCATCATCCAATCCACGAAACACGAGTACCACTCTGCCGTCTTCGGGTAGAGTAGTTGCTTCTGTAATTATTTCACTGGACATTACCATCTCAGTTGTAGATGTCATCGTCTCTTTAGTCACTGTTTCTCGAGTCACAGCCGTCGATGAAGCTGTTGATATTAACGTTTTTGCTGTTACGTCATCGTACGTCTCTCCATTAGAAGTAGCCCTGCTTGTTTCTGCCTCAGGACTTACAGAAGAAGGTAGTAACGTTGTCGACGTCGGTATTGTTGCTGTATGTTTGCTTTGATCAGGTTTTAAAGACGTCGCTGCACCAGACACGTCTGTAGTATTGTCAGATTCACTAACTTGGTTCTCTGTGGTCAATTTAGAGATTTTATTGGATGGAGAAGAACTGGAAACAGAACTCGATGAAGAACTTGATGAATGACCCTCCTGTGATTGCGATTTCTTTTGTTCATAAGTTACGCCCCCATCTGATGATACAACGTCATTAGGTAACGTGGATGCTGCTGTTGTATCTTCATCATTTATAACCAATGTGGTATGTTTAACAGAAAAATCGTTTTTTGTATTAGGTGTAGTATTCTCTTGAGTGTTGTCATCTGATTGACTTGGACTACTTGTAGAATGGCCTTCTTGCAGTGTGTCTAATGGCGTCGTATTCACACTGTACAAAGATCTTGTAGCTATAACGTCATCAGTACTATTTATGATATCATTTTCTCCCGTTCCAGAAGAGTCAGTTGCAAAAGAATCATAATCGTCCTCTGGTTTCGGTGGTGGTGCTGGAAAGATTTCTATGAGAGAAAAAATCCTTACTATTAGTCGAATAATATATATTTTTTATAGCTCTAGGACGTTAGTTAAAATTATTTTATAAGTATGTGTATTCATTCTTCTTATAAATGTATGATAAAACAACTTTGTGTTAATGCAGGACTGGTCTTAAGCCAATTGGACCAATTGGTCCCAATTGGGTCCCGCACTAGGGAAATGTACTCTAGTCTTGTCAAGTAAAACTGCCTTCTAACAGAGCCGAACTTGTAAAGGCTTGTCAGAAAACAACTTGCAAGCTAATGTTTTTGTCATTTCACTGCAATAGCCTTGGTTTTGAAGCTAGCTGCCATGCCAAAAATGTTCCATTTGGGCTCCGCAGCTCCTAAAGTCGGTCTTTGTTACATTTCTAATAACTGCGTTAAAGGCATAGTCCACGGAGTTTAAGGGTCTCTATGCTCTAAATATTAATTACGAATGAAACTTACATGCATTTGTGACACTAGATCTCGCTTTTATATCATGCAAGACGTTTTACCTGAACCATGGGATACGGAATTCGATGTCGAGTTTATGGTTTATGATTTATTTGTCCGTAACCATAATTCATTACTATATTTAAAATATTGATAATAAGCGAGATGCGGTGGTTATGTAAGCAGTTGAATGAAGTATTTTTATGGACAAATCAAATGTTTATATTTAAAATTAATTCTTTGTTTGGAAATTAATACGGTCAATAGTCCGTGGGAGTATGCGTTTAAAGACAATGACCGCGATTAGGCCTAAAATCTGTATATTTTCGTTGACATGATTCTATAAAGAAAAAGGTCATTCTGTATTTCAATAAATTTTACGTCTCTCTAATTTTTTTTAATTAATAATTTTTGTTCAGTAAAATACTAGTAGGTAAAATATTTAAAAAATTGGTAAATGATACAAACAAATCACACAAAACATCCCTGCCACTAATTTTAAATTAAACATGTTTAACCCTTTCCCTGCAACAAACTTTGTTTCAGATCTAATTAGTCTTTTTGACCGTTTAAAAATTGTATTTTTATATCATTCAATGTGTTTATAATAAATATGCATTATAAATAATTATCAAACCTCATGGAATGAATTTGTGTAACTCAATATGTTCAAGACATTATTGAAAAAATTATGAAATGAATTTATGTGATTGTATCAGTGGACTTGCTTATGATTAATCTTGAATTGAGTTAATGTGTTTATATCACTCAGTGTGTTTAAATAATTATGAAGTCAGTTAATGTGTTTATATCACTGAATGTCTTTAAATAATTATGAAGAATCGTAAAATGAGTTCGAGTTTCTATCATTTAGTATATTTAAATAATTATGATGAATCATGAAATGAGTTAATGTGTTTCAATCACCCAATGTGTTTAAATAATTATAATTAATCGTGAAATGAGTTAATGTGTTTATATCACTGAATGCGTTTAAATAATTATGAAGTCATTTAATGTGTTTATATCACTCAATGTGTAAATAATTATGAAGAATCGTAAAATGAGTTAGTGTGTTTATATCACTCAGTGTTTTTAAATAATTATAATGAATCGTTAATTGAGTTAGTGTGTTTATATCACTCAATGTGTTTAAATAATTATGATGAATCGTAAAATGAGTTAATGCGTTTCAATCACTTAGTGTGTTTAAATCATTATAATTAATCCAAAAATTCATTAGGTTAGGTTATTTATTTTGCCAAAAAATACCCATTTTATAGGCATACATATATAATAATAATTAACATAATATAATGTGTACATTGTGGGGAATAGTGAACAGAATCAATAGTAAGATAAATTAATATATGCATAATAACAATATATATAATACAATAATTAATAGCTCATGTAACAATATTATCTGATCTGTGAGTAGTAGCAGTGGTTAAATATTTACTAAGTTTAATTAGCTGTTTTACGTTATCGCTGGACAGTAGCTGAGTATTTTAAATGTTGATGGTTTATTGTAATAATAAGGTTTAATATATGTATCTTTTATGGTACTGTAGAAAAGACATACAAAAACAAAGTGATATTCCTCTTCTATTACATTCATTAATATGAATGTAATAGAAGGGGAATATCAAATTCCATTATCCCTGTTAATATTGTGGTATCTGCCCGTTTCTATAGAGAGATTGTGAGCGGACAATCTATATTTACTCAAAATATGTTTATATT
>JAULBS010103057.1:0-15883 GCA_032355785.1 Symmetromphalus regularis
TACGGAGTGGTTGTGAGTTATTTAGGTTACGAAAACTGCCGAAGACTCGGAAGTAAATTACACAAGTTTTACGAATAAGGAATAGGATTCTGTAATTTTATCCTATTTAATATATATGACAATGATATTAGAATACATGTATAAATTATTTCGTTGGTATTCCTCTATCACAACAAGCGATTCCAACATTACATATTTCTTACGAATTGGTTGGACTACTGGGTCCTGATGGGAATTTAAATTGTAACTAACTTTGTGAAAAAAAACACTTTGTGTAAATTTGTAAGTATTATTTTCAATTTTTATGTTGCAGAATTTGCCGCGGAATTTCCCAATTCTACCGCAGAAAATAGCAAATTTTACCGCGGAATTTAATAAATTTTGCCGCGGAATTCAGGGCGGACTGATTATTGTATCATTGTACTATGTTATGACAGTATACTATAAATATAAAATCATCATCAGAATAGCGGAAGCTATAATTAAACGTTTCATCTAGTTTCCTTTGTTTTCACTTGATAATATGTAACTTTCATAATATATTATTAACCACACGCAGCGAGAAACAAATCGTTCAGTAATGGTGAATAATTCATCAATACAGCGGCCATAACAATACATTATAACTTTAACACACATTCCATTGTCTAAAGAAGAAATGACAAAGTTCATAGAGTAAAATTTAATATAACTGATACCGAACTTATTTAGTTTTCAAAAGCTTTTCACTTATTCATAGTTGAAGAACATAACCTTTTTGTGATAAATTATCAGCATTATTATATAATTTAAAACAGGGAAATATTAAACCAAAGTGTTTTGTTTTTTGTAACATTTGTTTAACGTAATGGCTGGTTACGTAGTGGCTTCAAAAACACAATGCGCCGCCGTTACGTTAAAGCATTGAGTACAGCTGTGCGCCATAAGATTACAAATAATGGTTTCACTATCAACACTATATTAATGATAGTTACTTTCAACTGATTATAAAAATTGTTTAAATATTTCTTGCACAAACAGAAGATCGCTATTAATGTGGTTGACAGACAAGAATTGTAAAATCTGAATTACAGTTCTAAGTAACCTCTGTTCATGTAAGTGCGCATGAATCACAATAACGTTACTGCCAAAACCAACCCTGATCATTTTAATGTTTCTTTGAATCACACTGTATGTCTGTACACTGGTCCAGTGGTTTGAAACGTTGCTTCTATTACTTTTATTAAGAAATGTTACTATGGTCGTCAATGGGATTTGATTTGGTCCAATGATACCATAAATTTGGACTTCTCTATTTCAAGCATGTATTAAAGAGAGGCAAATATAACATGTACACATGTATTAAAGGGAGATAAATATAAAACCTGTATCTACTCATGAAATTGGAATCCTTTATTTATTTCAAGCAAGTATAATTGTATTAAATGGAGATAAGCCTGCATAAAACATGCATCCACTCATGAAACTGGAATCCTATATTTCAAGTGCATATCAAATCGAGATAAGTACATGTATAACCTGTATTAAAGGGAGATAAGTATAACAGATGCATCCATTCACAAAATGAGTATTTTATTTCAAGAGAGGTAAGTATAACATGCTAAAGGGAGGTAAGTACATGTATAAGACATGCATATATATATTAACGAATCTCAAGTATTGTGTTAAAGGGAGGTAAACATAACATGCTAAATTTGAGGTAAGTACATGTATAACTATAAGACATATATATATATATATATTAATGAATCTCAAGTCCAACGTTATGTTAAAGGGAGGTAAGTATAACATACTAAAGGGAGGTAAGTACATGTATAAGACATACAGATATATATATATATATATACATATATATATATATATATATATAATTATATATATTAATGAAACTTGAATCCACTGTGTTAAAGGGAGATAAGTATAATATGTTAAAGGGAGGTAAGTACATTTATACAACATGTATATATTAATGAATCTCAAGTATTGTGTTAAAGGGAGGAAAGCATAACATGCTAAAGGGAGGCAAGTATAGACGTGCATCCACTCACGAAACTGGAGTCTTCTCGAGACTGTGTCATTCTTGGCGAGGAAAGACAACAGATGCACAGGACATTTGTAAAAACACCATCACTGGTGTTACAGAACGAGCCCCGATTGTCGCTGGTCAACATACTTCAGTTATTTAACTAATATCCAGCATAACATTTGTCATTCTTTCTCGCAAAACTGAAACAGGACAATTTTAACAGTGACACCAGGACTCAGATGCATTTTCTTGGGAAATTAGAAAAAAAAATGCTGTGCAATGATCACAATCCTAATTCTGAACAATTTTGTTGACTGCCAATCTGAAACATGTATTATAAGAAAAACTATAAAATCACTTTTTAGATGTAATCAGAGATGTTGACAGCAAAATAGAAGAGTTACAGTCAACAAGGCTTTGATTTGGGAGCAAAATCATCGATTATAATTACCCTTTTTACTACAATTACTCTTCAATTTTGCTTATTTGGAGTATATTTGCATACCGGAAGTTTCATTTCTGTTCTATGGCTGATCCATTGGAAAACAATGCATCAGTGAAGGAAGATTACAAAAGCAAAAAGAGTAATTGTCACTAAAATGATAACTATAATTGATTATTTGGCTGCCAAATCGAAGCCTTGTTGACTGAGTAACTATGAGATGCATTTTAAATTCGAAAGTCTGTCAGCAATACAATACAAATAGAGGGGAGGGGGGGGGGCATGATCTCCATCTTTGACTTTGGCGATGCCCAATTTTTAACTATTAATATTTAAAATGTACATAGACAATATTTAGCTTTTTAACTTTAGATTAGTAGATTTAAGCTGTTGGATGTTTACATTTCCAGGTACAAGTGATGATTTGTGATATTTTTACACCCGTCTCTAGTCTGTTTTGACAAAGATGGGACGTCTGCTTATTAACACTTTCTAATTAAAACTTCAGTCAAGGTGTCAACACTACAACAGGTGCGTGACGTTACTTGGACTGGCACCATTACGCCCCGCTAATCGTTATGCAAGATATTTATCACCTTAAGTATCGAGCAATCGACTTACCATATTTTTATATCGGCTGTACGCTTCACTGATTTCCAATAAGACAGATTAAGGATTAACAGAAATAATCACATCTTCCGCCATTGTTGTTAAGGAAAATAATGTAAGGGAAACAACTCTAAATATCAAGTGCTTGTTATTTAAAGGGTTATCTTTCTTGCACATAATGCAAGATGGAAGACATTTGTAAGGAAATGATAATTTAAGAAAGTATTTTAAAGTTTTGTTGATTAATGTCATGTCAAGATAGATTCTGTAAATAAAGAAACCTGCATATTGTCTTTATGAGTGACATTGTTGAAAAAACCCTCGCATCTTTTCCGAAATTTCTCTCTGAGAGTGTTCTTGGAGTGAACTACAAGACTGGAAAAAATGCACCAAGAGGATTACAGAATTTTATTAAAATGGTTAACAGCGTTGAGTCAAAATATGTAAGTCATTAAAATACTATGGTTTACTAGTTAGTTAAGAAAATACTGCCAACTTTAATTAATTCAAAAACATGCTTGAATTACGTAACCATGAAATGTTTGATTATATGCAATGTAAATAGCATTCATTTCAAATCTAATTACTAATACAGAAAATATTAAATAATTCTACTAATTTCTTTAATGTGGGGAGTGGGTGGATATTTTACCCAATTAAACCGTTGAACCATAAGCAAAAAAACAACAATTTCACCCCACGCCCATGAACTACCTCACGTTCAACATTCCTAAATAATTCTTTTCCGATATCGGAATAACTGCTATTGCCTACAATAGGCTGATCATCTTATTTCATCATCTTTTTTCAATTTCAAAGTCATATTTATTTCTATATATATATATTTTTATTCAACTCACACTCGTCCGATGAAATCAACTGTAGTGCTTCTTCTGCGCTAGTCCACCCACTGTTCATTTTTTGGAGAAAAACAAGAGGAAAAAGACGAAAAAAATCATTTCTAAATTGACATTTGTAACTTCCGCTACTAGCCACACTATTAGACTATTTCTGATTGGTTAAATAGAACCGGAATCATCGTGATAGTACAGATACATTTCCCAAAGATTGTTTATAAACAAGACCATGTGGAAGCCGTAAAAGCGGCTTCTCGGGTATACACGTCATGACATCAAGCCAGTAAATTGGCTCATCGGTTTCATAGGGTTAATACCAGATTTGAAACTGAATATCCTAAAGGAAAATAATTCAAATAAATACATACATACATGTATACATACATGTATCATTGTATGCCCAATCGGACCACTCTGTGAGTCTATACTGCATGGTCCTATGTATTGATCCAAAGAGATATTGCTTTCTTGTGGCTGCTCTTTAAAAGAATGAAGCTAACCTAACCCTAATTTAATGTTAAAATAAATTTACTTGGAAAAAATTAAATAAACTTTTTAAAGTTTTATATTTAATAAACTATTAAACTTAAAGGCATATTCCCGCATAATTTAAGGGACTTTATGCTCTAAATATTCATTACGAATGAAACTTACATGTATTTGTGATACTAGATCTCGCTTTCATATCACACAAGACGTTTTACCTGAACCATGGTATAGGAAATTCCATGTAGAGTTTAAGATATATGGTTCGTTACCATAATTCAATTATTATTTAAAAAATATTAATAATAAGCAAGATGTGATGGTTATGTAAGTAGATGAATGAAGTATTTCTATGGACAAATCAAATGTTTATATTTAAAATTAATACTTTGTTTGGAAATTAATTAGAAAGTAAAGTTTGTTTTATTTAACGACGCCTCTAGAGCACATTGATTTTTGTCTTATCAGCGGCTATTGGGCATCAATCATATGGTCATTCTGATATTTAGAGGAAACCCGCTGCCACCACCTTGGCTATTCTTTCCGATAAGCAGCAAGGGACTGCACATACCACGGCCTTTGATAAACCAGTTGTGGACCACTGGTTGGAACGGAAAAATAGCCCAAACTGAGGTCCACTGAGAAGGATCGATCCGACGACCGACCAATTCACAGGCAGACACTCTACCATTTGAGCTACGTCCCGCTCCCAGGAAATTAATTATGTCAAGGGTCCATGGGAGTATGCATTTAAGAGGAGTTGATATTTTACCATAATATCAGAGCAGTAAAAACTTATTTGCCACATAACAGTGATTGGAGTTTATCATGTAATGCATATCTGGTCTGTGATCATGATATTATGAATATTTTTGGGTGGGAAAATTTTTCTAAAAGTTGCATGCGATATTCTCTATGACCAATCAGCCAATCAGCATAGGTAAACTGTAGGTGCATCAGTAGAATTCCCCCCCCCCCCGCCAACCACTGTTTTATATATAGACAATAGACAAATATAAATATTATATTTATGCAATGCTATAATCTAAATGATGCAGTAATCTAATGTGAATCATAAAATATTTGCAAACTGTGAAGTCGTAATCATGAATTATCTCCTGAATTTTGTGAGGTAATACATTGTATGTTTTCATGATTCAGTCTATATCCACAAAACATAATGCTACAAAGAGTGAAATAACAAATCATGTTTCTTGGGAGACTGTTTCATGATTTGTGAGATAATTTTTTTCTTTTAGTTTTACAGTTTGAAATTCACAGTTCAGAAGTTTTTTACAATTCACACAAATCAAAGCTGGTTTTCATTCAGTGTGTTAACAATATATATAAAAAAAAAGGGTTCAAGATGTTTTTTTGTGAGATGTTAATGTGTATTAAATTTTGTAATTATTATGTTGTATTTCAGGAAGAAGAACAGATCGTCCGTAGAGAAATGCAAATGTTGCAGAAAAAATTATCACAGCCTGACATTTCAAATGTAAGATTTAATGCAGTGGAAAAATTCACACTAATCTTGCCAAATATATTTTGTAAAGTCTGTTAAGAATGCAGGGAACATTTTGTTTTTACATTAAGAATTTCATTAGCAAAAAATTGCTGATTGTTATAAATTGATTAGTCTTTTTGTGTATTAGAAATTAAATTAAATTATATCACTATAAACATGGGCATCAATTCGGGTTTAAAAGTGAAGTGAACAAACTACTGTGCGCCTCAATGTTTAACCAAGTTTGAAGGCTGTTTCTTACGTTGAATTACGTCAACAATGACGTTCGTACAAAACTATGATAAAAGGGATGACTAATTGCCATTTTAAATAAATAAAGTAATTAAATTAGTTTTTTTTGTTTTTGCTGAATGAAAAAGTGGAGAGGACATTTATATAGATTGTTCCCCAATGTTAAAAAGTGAGGGGATGCGTCCCCCTATTTCCCACTGATTGACACCCATGACTGTAAATATACAGAAACTATATTGTATCACTTTACATACAGGAGTCAAACTTAAAATAAAGTTTCCAAATCTAAAAAATGTTGTTATATTGTAAATAATAACAAATATATTTTATTTAATGTTAATAATAATAATTTTAAATATTGTTGTTTAACATATTTTCAGCCTCAGCTCTGCGACTACCTATGCAGATTGGTGTTCTGTTGCATGCTGGGATACGATGTGTCATTTTGTCACATCCATGCTGTTAAATTGGCCCAACAGGGCGTGGGTATCAACAAGAGAATAGGTGAGTTGCATGATGGGATACGATGTGTCATTTTGTCACACCCATGCTGTTAAATTGGCCCAACAGGGCGTGGGTATCAACAAGAGAATAGGTGAGTTGCATGATGGGATACAATGTATCAACAAATCAATCAATTATCTAATTGGATTCAATATTTACTGAGATATTGTGAAAACTTATTATAATAGAATTCAGTTCAGTTCTTTATTTCCTTTATATATGACTGGTTGATTGTATGTATTTTAATCAAAGATCAAGCATGCTACACTGGGCACACAACTCTACTTCCTGTGTTGTCTCTCCAGGATAGAGGTTAGTGTTAGTAGGAGAGACAAAACCCACTGCTGCAACACTAATGCGGCTACTCTTATCAATAAGCAGCAAGGGTTTTAATAATCTCTATCCTACAGACAGGATAGCACATACCATGGCCTTCAATAAACCAGTTGCGGATTGCTGATTGGTATAAGTTGTGCACTCACTATGGGTTGAATCTGTTATGAGATTAAAAATTTCTTACCTCGACTGGGATTTGATTCCACTACCTTCCAGCCGTGATTCCAACAGCTTATAATAACCACTGTGCCATTACATAATTACAAATCCCGTATCTCGACTTATGTTTGATGCTACATTTTGTAGAACCTACCAGTTTGAAGTGCTACTATTCAAAGATTTATAGCCCTGTATATTATTTTAATATGTTGTGTTTTCAGGTTATATGTCTGTTGCTATGCTACTACACGAAGATCATCAAATGATACTTCTACTCATTAACACTATTCAGAAGGTTAGTGTTATATATAACATATTGAGATATTTATTGTATATAGAACAGAGAAAACATCAGAGCCCCATCCACCCATATACACCTTTTGTACATTCCATAATTACCCTGCTCATCTTTTTCCATGAATACATCTGTTTCAGAAAGTGTATATAAAAGATCAGTTGCAGCTAATGAAAACAATTAACAGGTTTCTTCTGAAGACTGTGTCAGAATTACCAAATGTTTGACATCCAAGAGCCAATGATTAATAAATAAATGTGCTCTAGTGGTGTCATTACTTTACAGTGTGATATCATCATTATATCATAATCATGATGCTATCATTAAACAGTCCTTTGTTTACAGTGTGATGTCATCATTACATCATAATCATGATGATATCATTAAACAGTCCTTTGTTTACAGTGATGTCTTCATTACATCATAATCACGATGATATCATTAAACAGTCCTTTGTTTACAGTGATGTAATCATTACATCATAATCATGATGATATCATTAAACAGTCCTTTGTTTACAGTGTGATTACATCATAATCATGATGATATCATTAAACAGTCCTTTGTTTACAGTGTGATGTCATCATTACATCATAATCATGATGATATCATTAAAAAGTCCTTTGTTTACAGCGTGATGTCATCATTACATCATAATCATGATGATATCATTACACAGTCCTTTGTTTACAGAGTCTTCATTACATCATAATCATGATGATATCATTAAACAGTCCTTTGTTTACAGTGTTATGTCATCATTACATCATAATCATTGTGACATCATCAATAGCCAATGATTAATAAATCAATATGCTCTAGTTATGTTGTTAAACAATCAGTCATTTCTTTACAGTGTGATGTCATCATAATCACTGTGACCTCATCAATAGCCAATGATTAATAAATCAATATGCTCTATTGGTATCATAAAACAAACAGTCATGTCTTTACAGTGTGATGTCATCATTACATCATAATCACTGTGACATCATCAATAGCCAATGATTAATAAAACAATGTGCTCTAGTTATGTTGTTAAACAATTAAGTCATTTCTTTGCAGTTAGTATGACATCATCATTATGTCATAATCACTTAGACATCATTAATAGCTGATAATTGATTTAAATCAGTGTGCTCTAGTGGTATCATTAAATAATGACAATGACAAATAAATGACTCCTCTTTATGAGACAAACATTTGCTAAGAAGCTGATACAGAAAACCCATATACACTCATATACAGTGTTGTATATCCTTGAATGTTTGATAACTGTAATTGCAATTTAAATTAAGGGCGTTTCCTTTTGAAATTACATCGGGGGGGGGGGCAGAAGGCACGTGTTTTTTTTAGTGTTAGTCATTGGTAAAAACACGGTCAATTTACGTGGGTGGTAGATTGGTGAAAGAAATTATAATTACCTTGGTACTGGTTCTGTGACCACCAGCAATAAATATATTATGCAGTGTGGGGGTCATTTTGGTATCAAATCCATGTGTATATTAACCTTGCTAGAGGGTCATGAGCATATTTTATAAAAGTAGGTGGGTGTCAAAATTAAAAATTTTTATATAGATAATAACCTAAAAAATGTAAGGCGTTTTGCCCCTCCCCCAGTATAAATTTAACTGGAATAGCTATAAAGAAATATTTTTTCTGTGACAAAAAAAAAGAAAAATCTATTGGCCTTTGAAACTAGCATCATATGTAGTTTACTCATTCCCAGAGGTACTTACTCACTGGGAATGAAGTGCAAACATTTGTTTCTATCCCTGCAATCTAGTACAGAATTAATGAAGGCATTTTTTCTAATTTCCTCCCAGGACCTGAAGAGCACTAATCTACTAGACAACTACATGGCTCTGACGGCGGCCAGTCAGCTGGTGAATGCAGAATCAATACCGTTGATTCTACCACTAGTTCTGGATAAACTTAAACATTCACGGTAATCACTTTTGAACTTTATCTAGATTTGGGTAACTTAAACATTCAGCTTAACCACTTCTGTGAAATGATCTCTCAAACAATTACAAGAACAGTATTAAAATGATGTTGGTTAATAAATAGAATATTAAACTTTTTGATTTCATATCAAGTATATGTCGCTATCAAAATGATTTTAATGGGTAACTCGCTAAACATAAAATTAAAATTATTTTGCTAAGGATATAAATTTATAATTTAAAATTTTAACATGAAGGTGTATATCTTATATTAAGCCTCTTAAAAGTTTTTAATTTAATTGTACAGGGAGTTAGTTGGGGCCAATAAAAAGATTTTGTTGTTTTAATTGTATAGGGAGTTGGTACATGTAGGTGTCAATAATTAAATGAATATGTTGCTTTAAATGTACACAGGGAGTTTGTAGAGTAATAATTAAATTTTGTCATTTTCTAGTATGTAGGAGTTGGTAAGGGACCTACAGTTAAATGAATTTGTTGTGTTAATTGTATAGGGAGTTGGTAGGGAGCTATAATTAAATGAATGTGTCGTTTTAATTATATAAGGAGGTTGGTAGGGGCCAATAATTAAATGAATTTGTTTTAATTGTATAGGGAGATGGTAGGGGCCAGTAATTAAAGGAATTTGTTGTTTTAATTGTATAGGGAGTTAGTAGGGGCCAGTAATTAAATGAATTTGTTGTTTTAATTGTATAGGGAGTTGGTAGGGGCCAGTAATTAAATGAATTTGTTGTTTTAATTGTACAGGGAGTTGGTGAGGGCACGTGCTGCCCAGTGTCTGTACAGAATGTTTGTACGAGCGCCAAGTCTGCTACAAAACCACACCTCTTCAATAGAAGCAGCCCTAGCTGACAAAGATCCCAGTGTTATCAGCGCAATACTTCAAATTCTAACACTTCTTATACAGGTAGGTTAACTACTAGAGGTGTGTTTAAAAATGGCTTCTAGATTTGTGAGTTGTGTATAGGCAGTCAACAATATCTGTTATAAAATAGATGACAAAGATCCCAGTGTTATCAGCGCAGTACTTCAAATTCTCACACTCGTTATACAGGTAGATTAACTACTAGAGATGTGTTTAAAAATGGCTTCTAGGTTTTTAAGTGTTGTGTATAGGCAGTCAACAATATCTGTTATAAAATAGCTGACAAAGATCCCAGTGTTATCAGCGCAGTACTTCAAATTCTCACACTCCTTATACAGGTAGGTTAACTACTAGAGATGTGTTTAAAAATGGCTTTTAGGTTTAAGTGTTGTATATAGGCAGTCAACAATATCTTATAAAATAGCTGACAAAGATCCCAGCGTTTCCAGCGCAGTACTTCAAATTTTCACACTCCTTATACAGGTAGGTTAACTACTAGAGATGTTTTATACTTATTTTGGGAAGTATTATGTATTCTCATTGGTTGTTAGATGTCGCCAATGGGAATTCCTTCAAAATGCAGCCTATCAGAAATTGTGATGCTTCCATTAATAAATGTTACTTGGAACTGTGACCCCAATAGCCAATGTTTACATTTGTGCTGGAGGGGTCGTTAAATAAATAAAAAAATCTTTGGCTTGTTACGGAGAACGATCAAATATCACATGTGCAAGGTACAAGTTTGACGTGTACATACTGTAAATGTATATTTATTACAGTTCCTTTTTACTTATTAAAACTAATTTTAAAGTTATTTTTCCAATTTAAAAAAAAACGTTTATGCTAATCAAAATCCTAGTAGGCTATGCAAATTTTGTTATGGTATAACCTATTTTCCGGTTATGCCGATTTTGAATTTGAGCAAGCCTGTTTTAGAACAATAACATTCATCATAGACAAATTTTAAAATTTACAAAAGCCATGATTCAGGTAATGTTAGTCGGACTATTATCTGTGCCATCTAAATTATGCTATTTGATATACTAATACTAAAATATAATAAAATTGGTGGCCCTTCTTGGATCTGCATCTGTTGGAAAGGAGAAAATACAGTCATAAATTTATAACTTTTTTTTTCATATTACAGAAAAATGCAGAAAAACATATTTCCCTTGGCAACAGTTTGATTCAAGTTCTCCAACAAGTAATAAACCGGTCTTTTCCTGCAGCGTATGAATACCACAACATTCCGTTACCATGGCTACAGATTCAGCTGTTACGAGTGTTGGGTTTATTGGGTTCAGTTTCTGAGAGGTAAGTGAATAGAATGGACGGCTTTTACCAGATCGTAGTATTGTATTCACACAAGCATTAAGAAAACATCACTCAGTGAATTGTGATAATGTTCTTTCTTTCCCTGGAGGTCTATTCGAAGATGGAATTTTATACCGTGTAAGTGTAAAGAAATAATAATATTAAAACAAAATATACAAAGACTATTACAAAACATACCATACATAAATAAACACTATACTGTCATGTAATGAAAATATAACATTCAACCAGTGAATTGGAATAATATAATTCTTTCTTTCCCTGGAGGTCTATTCGAAGATAGAATTTATATGCTGTATATGTAAAGAAATGATGATATTAAAACATGTCCACACATATATACAAAGACTATTACAAAACACAGCATACATCAATAAACACTATACTGTCATGTAATGAAAATATAACATTCACCCAGTGAATTGGAATAATGTTCTTTCTTTCCCTGGAGGTCTGTTTGAAGAGGGAATTTATGCCCTGTAAGTGTAAAGAAATAATACTATTAAAACAAAATATACAAAGACTATTACAAAACATACCATACATAAATAATGAAAATATAACATTCATAAAATAACATTCATAAAATAACAATCATAAAATAACATTCATAAAATAACCATGCCGGTGCAATGCTGTCATATAATGAAAACATAACATTCATAAAATAACCTCACTCTGCAGTCATATAATATCTACAAAACAAGCAGGTAACTGGAAGTCGGTTCACATGGTTTTTATCTAGGTAACCTATAGTTTGGTTACATGAATTATATGTGCATAACCTATGGGATACCTCATTGTTAGATAAGTTACGTTGAAATTATGTTTTAAATACATAATTTTTAGCTCAAACAAAGTTAAAAAAAAATACCAAAGAAAACAATTTATAAAACAGGTTTTTAAAAATGTTTGCTAGTTAGCTATGTTCGTTTTTGGGTGGGGGCTTTTAATGAACACTTCCAGATTCCTTTTGTTTGTTTTGCACTGTCCTAGCTACTTTCACTTTTATCTACAGTGATGTTTCAAATGTTTGTTTTTTAAAACTCATCCCGCGTTGTGGGTATTTTAAAACTTTTGTAAGACCTGTTTATGTTAAAAAAGTTTTCAGCATTTGTAAAATTTATAGGCAATCCAGTATTATGTCAGTATAATTATCATCCTAAAGATGAAATAGCAGCAGGTAATTAAGCCGTCCCCAGCGTCTTATGTTTAAGTACAATATCTCTTATGAGTTCTCTAAGTTTAGTTGTAAATATTATAATTTTCTGTCATGTTAACTATATGTATTCTTTGTAAAATACAGTGGCCATAGCATAGCTTAGCCTGCTGGTGAATGTTTTAGTTTTCTTTGGACAGGAATAAAATATATTTAAACCAAATTTATGTATTTTGTATAGAAAACATACAAGTTAAATAACAAAAATTAAATGAGGCCTTCCCCACTTTCTCTGTTAATTCCCCTAGTGTATTTAAACCAAATTTATGCATTTTGTATAGAAAACATATAAGTTAAATAACAAAAATTATATGGGGGACTTCCCCACTTTCTCTATTAATTCCCCTAGTATATTTAAACCAAATTTATGTATTTTGTATAGTAAACATATAAGTTAAATAACAAAAATTATATGGGGGACTTCCCCACTTTCTCTGTTAATTCCCCTAGTGTATTTAAACCAAAGTTATGTATTTTGTATAGTAAACATATAAGTTAAATAATAAAAATTATATGGGGGACTTCGTCACTTTCTCTGTTAATTCCCCTAGTGTATTTAAACCAAATTTATGTATTTTGTATAGTTAACATATAAGTTAAATAATAAAAATTATATGGGGGACTTTGTCACTTTCTCTATTAATTCCCCTAGTGTATTTAAACCAAATTTATGTATTTTGTATAGAAAACATATAAGTTAAATAACAAAAATTAAATGGGGCCTTCGTCACTTGTCTGTTAATTCCCCTAGTATATTTAAACCAAATTTATGTATTTTGTATAGTAAACATATAAGTTAAATAATAAAAATTATATGGGGGACTCTCCAACTTTCTCTGTTATCCTATTTGTACTGCTTGGAAAATTGTAACAGTTGTTAACAACCTGTTATTTCGATGTCTGCTGCTGGTTTTACTTTTAGTTTGAGTGAACGTCTACATCCGCTATTGTCTGAAATTCTACACAGATATAAAGTCAGAGAAAATATTGCTTATGGTAAGTAAAAATAAAATAGAGTATGCTAAGTTTTGAATAATTGTGTGGGTAGCTGCGAATTTGGAAATTATTCTAAGGTTGTGGGGTGGGATGGTGGGGGGTTGAGACAGTGGTTGGTGAAGTAAGATACAACAAGAATAACAGGTGCAAAGACATTCTAGAGTAATATAGATTTTTTTTAATATTGACAAACTTTGAAGCAATTTTGACATGTTTTGGTGTCATTAGCCAAAGGTACAGTTTGTGGGAACGAGTATAGTATTCTATTTATTACTCAGTGATATATATTTTCTATAGATTCACAGATTTCTAACTTTTCTTATTATATGGACCATTTATGAAATTATTTTTAAGTTTACTCCTATTTGCTTGGCTCACTGCATTAAATTTTAGATAACTTTTTCTACCTTTTTAAAAATAAGTTTGAAATGTTTAACTTACAGCTATTTTATACGAGTGTATTATCACCATAACAACAGTGAAGCCTCACTCTGAGCTCCTACAGGAAGTGTCGACATGTGTGGCCAGATTCCTACAGTCGTCCAATCACAACTTAAGATTTATTGGTGCGTACTATAAACTTATAAATAGCACAAAGAACAACATTTATATCGACAGTCACGATTTATTTAAATAAACAAAAACAAATTATTTATTTTTCCACTGTCAATAAGTGTGTGATCAGCAGTACTACTTTCCGGGTTGGGCAGTTCGAGCAATTCGGGTATACTAATTCCAGACTCCCGATTCTTAAACCTTTCTCTACATTATATTATTCATTCAAAGCATACACATTTTAAGATTGTCAATCAACCCCACCCCCCACCCACTCCCATCAAATTCACATCTGAATTTAGTCTGTTCTGTCAGATTTCCCTTTGACTTTGCAGACCCCAAAATATTTTTAATAGACCCCTAAGGGGTCCATGGGCCCCAGGTTGGGAAACACTGCTCTAAATGATCATTTTAATGTTCATAGAATAATGAATACTTAGGGAATAACAATACTGTGTTTCATTTTAAAATTATGATTTTTTTTTTTTATTAATAACTGTAAAATTTGGAAATGAACTTTTTCAACTTCTCATCTGTAACACTCGTATTTACTGCTGCTGCATAAATTAACATAAAATTAAATAATCTTAATGCTCTGTATTGTTCATATTATTGCTGCTTCATAAATTAACATGCAATTAAATAAGTGTTTTTTACTGTGTCAGATTCATAGACTGTTGTTTGTTTGTTCAGGAATCAAGGCTTTGAGTGCTCTAATACGAGTGGATCCGGTCTATGCATCCAGTCACCAGCTCGCCGTTGTCGAATGCCTCGATGAGGAGGATGAGGCCATACAAAGAAAGGTATACTACTCTGATTATTTTACTTTTGTTTGGGCTATTTCTCACTCCAGCCAGTTGTTCAGAACAGGTTTAACAAAGACCATAGTATGTACTGTATGATACGATAATTGCTTGAATGTTTAACAATTGATGGTTAATAAACATTGGATGAATAATAAATAGAATACTATACTTGTTCTTATTTGATATTGTTTGTCATTGGAGGGATAATAAATAAAATGCTATACTCATTCTTATCTGATACTACTTATTACAATTCATGTGTTTTCAATAATATATTACTTACTTTCATTCACAGTATACAAAACGTACACATAACATAGATGGTATCACACTGGAATATGTTTAGTATTCTTTGTATAATTACTTTACAGACACTGATGTTACTACATGGAATTGCTAACTCGTCCAATGTGAAAGCGATCTGCGGGAAGCTCCAGGAACAGCTGTACAAATCTGGAGATATCTACTTCAAGACAGAGATAGCTCAGAGGATTATCCAGCTTGCTGACAGATATCCTTTTCAAAGAGTAACCAATAAAGGCCTGAAAAAAAAAAAAATAATCTTTATCCCTTTAACTTTTATTTTTAACTTGTTTCTTCACTTTAAAAAATCCAGTCCCTTATAGCCCTATATATTTGTGATTCTTGAAATATAAATTAGTTCATTGTC
>JAULBS010103068.1:0-15882 GCA_032355785.1 Symmetromphalus regularis
GGATTGACAATTATATTTCTAATAGAAAACAGAGAGTACATATTAATGGAACGCTGTCAAATTATGGTATTCTTAAGCCTGATGTACCTCAAGGTTCAGTACTACGGCCATTTTTATGTTTAGTCTATGTCAATGATATCGCAGACGAATTAGATTGTGTAACTAGGCTATTTGCTGATGACACAAACATAGCAACATCGTCAAACAATATCTCAATCATAGAAAGTGAATTAAATACTAATCAATCAAAACAACATGAATGGTAAAAAAATGGCTAGTTACTTTTAATCCTAATAAAACCAAATCTTTACTGTTTTCAAAATCAAGACTCTTAAATGAACCACACCTTGTATTTGGTAACTTAGCTATAACTATTACTAAGACACATAAACATTTAGGTTTAATGTTTTCAGATGATGTAAAATGGTCGTCACATTCTAAATATTTGTAAAACAGCTTCAGCAATGATATCTGTTTTATGAAAATACAAATATTTATTAAATAGAATTTATACAACTTTGATTCGCCCTATTCTTGAATATGCCTCTGAAGTATGGAATTGGTGTTCCCAGGAAAACTCTGATACGTTAGAAGAGGCACAGATGGAAGCTGCTAGAGTAATTACTGATATGCCAAAATTTGCCTCAAAATATCCATTATACACTGAACCAGGTTTAACAACACTTGCCTTGCTGCAAGACGAAAAGATAAAAAAAAGTTATGTACAATGTTTAAAATTACAAAAAGAATGGCTCCTAACTTCTTAACTGATTGTATTCCACAAAGATTAGAACAAAGAGTACCTCACAGACTAAGAAATGGGGAGACTATCTCGAAGCCTTTTGCTAGAACTAACATATTAAAAATGTCATTTATTTATTCATCAATTGATCTTTGGAACAATTTAAATCCATTAATAAGAAACTGACATTTTCTAAAAAATATCATCTTTTAAAAAAGCAATAACACCAACTCAAGATAAAAATCCATCTTATTTTTTTTATGGTAAACGAACAATAAAAATGTTACATACAAAGCAAAGACATGAATGCAGCACTATACAAATGTGGATTTACTACAGACCCACCTTTTATTGTGGGCACGATTTAGAAAACAATATCCATTTTCTATTAGAATGTAAAAGTTATAAACAACAGAGACAGGTTCTATGTAATTCACTACAACTTTTTCAACCAATAAATATAAAATTATTATTATATGGAAGAAATACTTTAACTGACTTAAGTAACAAATTTATATTCAAAAGTGTCTAAACGTTTATAAAACAAACCAATCGCTTTGATTAGAATAAAATAAATTTAAATGTCTATATTAATTTTATTGTCTTCGAGTGTGATGATGATTGAGTCGTCTTTCTACACGTGACTTATTACCTTTTTCTTTTATATTCGTTTTGTATATTTATGATGTCTTTCTTTCCTTAATCTTATTATATTAGTTGTTTTTCTTTTGTTTGTTTGTTTATTGTAAATAATATATTCAATACTGTAAATATATTGTATGTATATTTATAGCAGAGGTCCCAGTAAGTTTCGAGCTTGTGTCCAGTCCGTTTTCTGTTATGAAATAAAATATTTTTTCAAACCACCAATCAATTATTTGAGATACCATCTTGTGATTCATTTGTATAATATTTCAAGAAAAGTTTGTTTTATTTAACGACGCCTTTTGAGCACGTTGACTTTTATCTTCTCATCGGCTATTGGACGTCAATCATATGATCATTCTGACATATTTATTTTAGAGGAAACCCCTTACCGCCATATAGGCTACTCTTTCCGATAAGCAGCAGACATGACAGCACATACCACGGCCTTTGATGAACCAGTTATGTGTATAATATTTCTAAAAGCTGATTGACGTGCACTAGTCGATGATAAGATAAACATCAATGTGCTCAAGAGGCGTCGTTAAATAATTTAAACCACAAAAGAGATCTATAAAGACAGAAAAAAAGCTTTCTATCTGTTCCCCACTCTGCATTTCCAATCAGGTTTAAATATTCAGCACTTTTAATTCCTTTCGAACATAATTATCGGAAATGTGAAATAAAAAAAAAATTAAAAAAATGACACCCAGAAATTGGGTCTCCTCCAAAATAGGCATTGAATTAGTATCCAACTTCAGCTAAGGATCTAAATGGAATTATAAATTCGAAAATAGTAAATAATACACAGGATATTAACAGAGTTGTAATTTATTTCCAATTTATTTCAAGATGGACATACATTTGATAATAAATGGTAACGATATTGATATTCTATTTATTACCCCAAACAACTTTAATTCTTCTTCTCTTAACCCAATTAAAGGTCGTCTTAAACCAATGCTGATATTGTCTCAGTAGAAAAGTACAATCAAAATATGTAACAGGTTATGAATTGTCACAGAGGTAACTTACTTGTGCAGGTGATTCCATTACCAATCCATCCTTCAAAGCATGTGCATGTGTGTCCTTCATCGACATTATTACAGTGTGCATACTGATGACATTGGTATTGACCAGAATTACACTCGCCAGGATAGATTTCTAAATAATATATTAGTAATGGAATAAGAGTTCGTCAATACTGATAAAAAAATAATCATACCTTTTGCAATAATTTAAAAAGAAACTGCTGTTGTGATACAAATAAGCAACATAATATATATAATTATAGTTATGTTTTTGTTAGTTTTTATTACACCGCGGTGGATGATATAGCCATGTGATCAATTTTGGTAAACTTTCACATTGTTTACCACTGTAAATGTGAGAGATCATGACGTCTGATCAGACGGAACTATTGCTACTCCTATTCATAAATTCCACACACTAGACCACGTTCATTGATTTGTTGTTTCATTTTCTTTTCATAAAAAAACAACAACATTATACTATACACACAAATCTGAATTCATACTGGTAAATAGCATTAAAGAAATGTTTTAAAATACGAATTACGTTATAATTATAATGTGTATCGTCCACCAGCTCAGGCCTATCAAGGAAAACAAATAATGAACAGTCTATGAAACAGCGTTTTTTTTTCTATACGTACCTACTAGTTCGTATTAACATAATAAAACACATTCAACATCTCCAGAACATACATTTCAAACACTGAAGCTATAAGTAAAATTGTAGTTATATTCGATGTCAGTCTCTGATCAAAAACTTTTAAAATTCTAAAACTGATACAGGTGATAAGCAGTTCAGCAGGAAATGATGTCAATACAAATAAGACTACTACGTAATCTCGGTAATATGAATGATATCGAAGCAACACACATTGCTATATCTTTGAGGTTGTTGTTTTTTTGAAGATTTTGTTGGTATCACGTTTTATTAAAACTATATAATTAGTTCAGTTTATTAAATTTGAAGAATATGTGTCTTTTTTTCTTTTTCTTCATAAACTGATATACTTTAAAAACTTAATTACTTTATGAACTGCATGTAGTTGTAATCAGAAAGAAGTGCGTCGGCACTTTGAATCATTGTAGTTTTTGTTTTTCTTTGATGTTTTTCAGGAGTAAAAGAACATAATTTCCGTGTAAGTAAACTCTGTAATATGATGTAATAAATATATTACAAGATTATCTCATGATGTTCGATTCAAAACACACGAGCTTTAATATAGTCGGTATTTTACGGAAATGTTTACTGATTTAAAAATAAAATATTTAATAGACATATTTCTCCAGCCACAGTTGTTATGTTTAAAAGCATAGTCGCACAGAATTTAAGGGGGTTTGAGGTCTAAATATTGATTACGAATGAACCGTACATGTATTTGCAATACTAGATCATGCAATACATTTTAACTGAACAATGGTATAGGAAATTCCATATCGAGTCGATCGATTTATTTAAATTTCAGATTTCAAGATCACAACTCTTCGTGGAGCGAAATAAATTGGTACGAAATGTTTTTGCAGCTACAAAAATTTTCAAAAGTTTTAAAATAACGGCTAACGGGGGAATACCCGTAATGTGACTCGAAATATATACGTCACACCTTCAACGGAAAAAAAAGAAGTTATTTTTTTCGATTTATTTGTCCGTGAGTATAATTCATTATTATTTTAAAAAATATTGATAATAATCGAGATGCGGTGATTATGTAAGTAGCTGAATAAAGTATTTCTATGGACAAATCAAATGTTTATATTTAAAATTAATTCTTTGTTTGGAAATTAATTATGTCAAGAGTCTGTGGGAGTATGCGTTTAATATACTGGTCTAAAGACACCACTGGTATAACAGTCTTGACAATATCCAATAATGCCATAATTTGAAAAATATTGATTATAATCTCGAAATGTTCTAATTGAAAAAACATTGTTTATTAGTCGTCAGTGAGATGATATAAGGATTACGATTAATGTTTGAGGTTATTTTTTTTCAACTTTTTTTTCAAAAAAATGTCTGTGGATTTTGATATTATCAAAAAAAATTCTTCACTTTCTGTTTACCTTCAACATATAATTACATGTAATATTTATTCAAACAACAACAAAAATACATCCCTATATATTACAACTTTTAAACTAAAAATAATTTTACGTTGCACCAACCATAATAGAATTAATTCCTCATTTCCAAAAATGATATTATTGGAATCAAAATAATACATAGAGTATATTAAACGAGTTGTCATTTATTTACAAATTATTTCACGATTGACATTTGATAATAAATGGTAATCAGTTTGATATTTTATTTATTACCCCATACAATTTTAATCATTCTACTTTTAAACAACCCATTGAAACAATGTTAAACCAATGCTGATATTTTCTCAATAAGAAAATACAATAAAAATATTTACCGTGGTATCAATTGTCGCTGAGGTAACTTACTTGTGCAGGTGAGTCCATCTCCAGTAAATCCTGCAACGCATCTGCATGTGTGTCCTCCATCGACATTAACACAGTATATATACTGATCACATTGGTATTGACCAGAATTACACTCGCCAGGATAGATTTCTAAATAATAAATTAGTAATGGAATAAGAGTTCGTCAATACTGATAAAAAAAAATCATCTTACTTTGTGGTAACAGTTTAAAATGTAACAGCAGTTGTGATAGAAATAAGTAGCCTAATATAGTGTATGTACATCGCGGTGGATGATATAGCCAAGTGATAATTCTCGGTAAAGTAACACGTTTTAGATCTTGAAAATCTAAATATGGAATCTTTATTAAATGACTCCCAGCACAAAAATATACACCGGCGATTGGTTGATTGAATATTGGTTTATCGCCCCCCACCCCTGCACAAAAATAGACATCGGCTATTGGGGTCATACATTGGTTAAGCAAAAAACAATTATTAAAAATAAATCAGTGTAAAGACCTGATATATTGTAGTATATACAATAGAAATTTAATTATATAATAATATGATTCATATCACAAAGGTAAAAATATATAAAAAACTCAGTATAATAAATAAAACAGTGTATTTTTGTCGATCTGTCTAGCTGTCAATTTCCCACCATCGGCGACTGGGGAAAATTGACAACTGGACGGATAGATACACACACAGATAGACAGACGGATAGACACACATACATATATATATACCGTTTATTATTTTCTTAAATTGATATGTAATTAATATTATACATGTAGTGCATTTAATTCCAAAGCAATTAGTGATTGATTTGATGTGGAAGTAATAAATCAATGTAAAATTCAAGTAACAAATTTAAAGTAAAAGTCATATGCATCACTTGACCAAATGTTTAAATTATAACGATAACATTCAAATATTTTAATTATTATAAAAGGAATACTGTTTACCTTGACATCCATATCCATTATTAAAGTATCCATATTTACAAACACATTTGTTGTTGACACATTTTTCAGTTTCTTCACAATACGGACATATGTTTACTGTTAATATTAAGAAAATAAAGTAATTACAACGTAAATGTATAGTACATTTTATTTATAACATTAATAATTATGGAAGTTCCTAACTAGCGAAGAGTTTAAAACTATAAATAGTATGATTTGAAAATAGGTACAGATTAAAATATCAAAAGACACAATGCCCTTGATGTAATGCTGTCTACTGAGGCAACCTGATATTACCCTAAAAATGTGATATGCTAAACATGTTTAGTTATAAAGTTTATAACAAAACAAAGATATAAACACATGTTTTTAATATTTTGTTTAGCTATATAAACATGTTTCTAAGAAACAAATTTAGGATGGTTATGTAATAGTGTTAGAATAATATGCTCCTACTGGCAGTAGCTAGTGGGAATTTACCCATTAGCTTAGTTGGTAGAGCACTGGACTCTCAAACTGAGAGTCATGGTTCGAATCCCCTCAGTGGATATTGAGATTTTCTATTACATTTGGAGCCGACATAGGGTCTGGGTTTGTTTTTAATAGAAGAACATGATTTAAAACCCAGTCAGAACATGTAACAGCTCAACTGCCCGTTGCCAACAGCTCCGGGACGTAGCTTCACTTCAGGGGGGGGGGAGTATGTAGTAGTGTTAGAATAAAGTGCTCCTACTGGCAGTAGCTAGTGGGAATTTCCCTATTAGCTCAGTTGGTAGAGCACTGGACTCTCAAACTGAAAGTCATGGTTCGAATCCCCTCAGTGGAGGTTGAGATTTTTCTGTTACATTTAGACACACACAAACACACACACACATTGCAGGGGCGTTGTCCAGAGCCATAAATATGTTTCTTATTCATTGTTGAATTATTCACTGGCAAATTCTGATGTCCACAAATGAGAGCAGCCCCCAACCACCCATATGAATTTCGTTCCAACGCCTCTGCACTGGTTTTCATTTATTATTTTATTTATTCTGTTGGTAATCTTTATTTAGAAGGCCCAATTATTCTAATAGCTTGGATTTGCCGTTGGTTTAGGACTTTAAATAAAATTTTAATTAATCAACTAATACTGGGAAGTTGATCGTTTTGCAGTTTTATAAAACTCTTACTCATGTTACGTGAGTGCGTTGCATGAAATGCCTCGGTGCACTCCTTTTGATGACGTATTACACACACGGCGATCACACACGATGTCGATTGATTTGCGGAAGAATCAAGATGCGATTATTAAAGCATATAATGACGTAGTGAATGATAAAACAGCTACAGACTGGTAAAGTATTGTTCTTTCATTTGCATTAACTAGTGTTGAGTTTACAAGCAAACTAGAACATCTAGGATGCTTCGCAAGACAATTTGGGGGAGTGAATGACGGTTTTTTTTTTCTCACTTGAACACTTCCGCCTTTTCTTGAAGAGCTTCCTGGTGACTGGTATAACAACAGCTGGGTCACGGTACTGTAGGTTATAAGTAGGATATATTTGAATAATGTACACATAGTATTATAAGATTATTTCTATCAGATATCCAAAGCGTCCCCTTATATAAGTTATAACATGTCCTTTTCTAAATAGGTATGACTCATCAGTGACATCATAGCCCCCCACCCCCCCATACTCTCCTTACAGTTTTATTTTCTAAAATGCATTTTTTTTATTTCTAAATATTAAGTACAATTTGTGTTGAAAAGTTACTTTTTTGTATATTTTGAGTGCCTAATGGATGTTAATTTAGGAAGACTAAAAGTATGCTACAGATCAAATATAAATTGTTGTAGTAAAATTATTCATGTTATTTGACCCAGACGTGGACTCATCTTAAACACAGTTCTGAAAATATATAAAATTACATGTTAAAGTGAGTTTTAAATAGAGTCCAACAAGGGTTTGCAAAAAACTGGCATCAACATGAAATACTACTAGATAACATGTACAAGTACAGTGCAACTTTAGTCTTTACTGAAATTCTATGCTTGAAAGTCAAGGTTCAACTTTGTTACCAATCAAAAGTGAAGGTTGCTTGAAGAAATGATAGTAATAGTCAATCTATTAATGATTGCATTATCTGTAACACTTTGGATAACTGTTGCTAGAATGTTGACACAACATTAACGGCAAACATGGTTTGGTAGTTCAAGGGAGATGACTCTTTTTAAAAAAAATTATTATTTTTAAACATAATTTGTATTTAATAGACAAAGCACGATCAGATCAGTTTTATATAATTTTATCTGCGTGCTTAAATTTACAGTACACAGACATATAAAATTTGATAAAGTAATTCTGTTCAAAATTCATTTTTCATTTAAAACTTGAAAATTAATAATGGGCATTTTGAATGACCACATTTAAAAAATTACTTCGGAATCACATAATGTCTATTATGCAAATGCCAATGTTGTGACAGAAAATGTCCATGCTAAAATAATAATTGACAAAAATAGAGAAAAGTGGATTAGTTGTCTGTCAAGTGTTCAGTTGGTACGGAGTTAGCACAACTCACCTGTACGTGTATCTACAGTGTACGTGTAGCAGCTAAATTCATATTATTTAAATTAGTTTTACATCAGATTAACATTTTACCGCATTTACTGAATTTAGAATTTAGTCTAGATTTCTTGTTACTTAGTCATCTGGATCATATATTGTTGTATTATCATATAAATTGCATTTTAAACCTTATAAATGTACTTTAGTAACCTTGATACTGTACATTTTATGAAATTAATGTGTTGTGATAATTTAGGTATCTTAAAAAGTATATTTTCAAAACCATTTGTAGGGGTCGAATTTCACCAAGGCATTTGCCGTGCCGCTTTGTATCTCAATTTCACTTCTAACGAAGGCTAGTATTGCTGTGTTCTTTTTTACCATTTGCCCCATAGGAAACTCACATTTTCTATTGCAACCCTGATATCTCTTTTAAACTGCCTTGGTGCCCTCTTGATTCCTAGGAATCTAAGGCGATAATCACCATGCCCTCCAAGCACTGAAATTCGACCCATGCATTTACATTGTTGCTTCTATTAAGATCACAATTTTTGTTTGTACATTTAACTTCATACATGTTAGCAGGTTTTGTAAATATGTTGATGACTTCATGAAGAAACTGTTTGTTATTTCAGGGCTTTGTTTTGTAAATATGTTGATGACTTCATGAAGAAACTGTTTGTTATTTCAGGGCTTTGTTTGGGTATCAAGGCCAGTCAGCTGTTATTAAGGTGTACGGAACTGGAGGTAATTATTTTTCTCATATAAATGCATTCTACATACAATATTACATGTATACACTTAACACATGTATATATATATTAATGTTGAAACCCATATGTCTTCACCATACACAATACATATTAAATTTTATATAGATCAGGGTGTGTATGTTATGATCATCCAGTTGCCCATGGCGATTGATAACATCGGGTTGTCATGTTGACATGACTAGCCCAACTGGCAAGTCAAACAAAATTTCAAGTCCATGCCGTGATAAATCATTTCCGATCAAGTATGTGTATATTTGCACATCATTTTGTAAAATAGCTAAATAGGGATGTCATGTTTGTAAACACTGACTGATATTCCTGTATATGTAAAGCTGCTCAATTACATAGAGTGTAGTATTAACAGCAGGGCTTCTAGAATTTTGTTTAATCCATTAGCCGTCGGACCAGTGATTTTCAAAATTCACGAGCCAGGCTTAAAAATTCACTAGTCCTACCTCCTAAAGATAAAACTTAAACTTGACGATATGATCGACTCGCTACATTTTCCAGGAATTAAAAAACAAATTGTACAAAAAATGCACCCTGATTCATTGATAGATTAGTGTCAAAGTTTTCAAAAAAACAAAACAACAATAGATCTATCAAATAGCGACTAACAAGTTAATTTACAAAAAATGCCACGTGTGATTCGATGGTTTCAGACTTTGCGGATGACTGACTCGGTTGGAGTTAGACTAAACACTCACAACCTAAAGTTAAATAATAATTACCTTCAATGTAATAGATAACAATGGATAAATTAATTAATTATAATAATTGTATTTTTAACAATAAAAGAACAGAAAAGTTTGATTTGATTTGACCTGAAGGAAACAAATCTCTGTAGGGAAGTCATTCAGCAGTCTCCGGGATATTAAGACATCTTGCCGGAAACAAAAATCTTGGACTGTGTTTTTTTTAGCATATTACACTAGCGAGTTATTTGACGTGTTCCAGGCTAATAATAGTCAGACTTTTGTTATCGAAACTAGTATGTCGAACGCTTGTTTTGACCAGAAGAAACCATTCGGTACTCTTCGGAATATTACAACATCTTGCAGGGAACAGAAATCTTGCCAATCTTGGACATCGTTATTTTGCAGATTATGCTAGTGAGTTATTTGACGTGTTCCAGGCTAATAATAGTCAGACTTTATTTATCAAAACAAGTATGTTGAGCACTTTTCGTTGCAGTTTTTTGGTTCCGTTTTCTTTTCTTTGTTTGAAATTCCACTAGCCATCAAGCTAGTGGAAAGTGATTATTTGGTAGCCCGACCGCAAAAACTACTAGTCACGGGCGTCAGGCTACCCGTTTTTCTAGAAACCCTGATTAACAGTGATTTATAACCTAGTTATTAAGGTAGATACATGTAACCAATCAGAATCCAGTATTTTCCAACATGGTAGAATTTAGTTTTGAAGAATCCAGTTTTACACATTATTTATTTTAAATGTGATATTTTGCTGCAGAAAACATCCAGTTTATTCATGGTTTTAGTAGTATAGTACATTGAAATTCTGCTTGTTTTAACAGGATTCTGGTTTTAGTAAATTCCACAGTAGATTTATATAATGTTTGAACCTTTTGTCATGTAGATCTGTCACATTTGGGCTTATAAATACAAATAAATTATGTTTTGTTGTTCAGATGGCGGTATGGAGGAGATGGCGGATGAACTTAATAGCGGGAAAATCATGTATGGCTACCTACGTGTCAACGACCCCAACACTGGTCTTCCTAAATTCGTCTTTATTAACTGGGTAAGATATTTATATGTAGGTCAGTATGGGAATTTTTTGTTGTTGCTTTTAATGAGGATAAAAATGATAAATATATGTCAGATATATACATGACTGTATAATACAAGCTTTTTGATGTATATTTAGCATAAAAAGGTTATTTTTTGAACTTTGATACTAGGCAAATAATTATTTAATATATGGTGCTCATTGCTAATGACATCATAGTGTGGGATTTTTAGTACACGTACCTGTGTGTATAAATAAAGTACACGAGTATGATACTTGATATTGTGATTCCGTTTTGTTACAGCAAGGTGAAGGAGCTCCTGACAGTTTCAAGATGAAATGTACTCGACATCTAAAAGACATGATGGCTTTCTTCAAGGTTTGTATTTCTACATATTCTACATTTGTTGCTTTCACTTTTAAATGCTTGTGTTTCAAGATGAAATGTACTCAACATCTAAAAGACATGATGGCTTTCTTCAAGGTTTGTATTTCTACATATTCTACATTTGTGCAGGCTATTTCTTGCTTTCAGTTTCACGTTTAAATGCTTGTGTTTCAAAGTTTAGAATTGTATCATAAAATGAGATATATTTTATCTCATACATGTAATTAATTTTGAAGTACATAAGTGGTTTCGCCTTTATTCAACTTGGTATATGTGTATGTCAGGGGTTGAAAAATACTATTGACTGATGCCCAGGGCAAGTGGAATTTGAAAGTCAAGCAAATGGTCCATTAGATCAAACTTTCAAATATTAAATTCTCAATACAATAACAATATTTCTTATTTGCAAAATATAAAAACTTTCAAATGTAATTGAATGTTACAGCTTGTTTTTCCAGCTCACATAAGAAAGTTATTTCCGTCTGTTTGTCAGTTGCAACTTTTCGGCTGTTTCCATTATGTAAAATAAGAATTTTGTAAGCCAGCCAGTTTTTATAAACAGTTGTGGAACATAATAGGCTCTAGTCGAAAATCTTTTCCAAAATCTAAATTGTACTTTTTGCTAGTCAAAAATCATATCTAAACTAAATAAATTTGTCTCTTAAAACTTTAAAGGATGTCAGAATAATTACTGCAATTGCTGCTTGTGGTTTGAAAAATGTGAACAAAACCATCAATCTCACAATTTCGATATAGTCTGTCATGATACTGGAACCAAGAATTACACCATTTGCATGTGTTTGTTAGTTGAACATTAACAGGCCTTGAAATTCAGACAAATTTAGGATGGCATTTAATTGCCACTGCTATGGCATTCCAACAGCAATTTGAAGAAAATAGCCATAACTGCATAATATATTTATATTTTTACAACGGCTGTAAAATGCTTTCATAAACTAATTATACGGCAGGTTTTATGGCGACATTGTCGATTACTGCCACGAGTTTCAAGAGCTGCATTAGAAGCTATATTTTTAAAACTGATTTGGTGCTGTGTGTGATTTCAGACGATTCACATCACGATCAATGCGAGGACGGAGCTTGACGTCGATGCCGATGAGATCTTGCAGAAGGTGGCCAAGTCTTCTGGATGTAACTACAGCTTTCACAAGGAGACGGCCAAACCCATGGAGGCACCAACACCAGTGGTAACGTTGTTTTACTAAGTATAATAAATAAACCACTGTAGGCTGGTTTTATAGTTTATGTAATTAAACTTTCTATTATTATCAGGGATCTCAATTTTCATCTGGTTTTTGGCGTCATTTTCAGACCATTTTTGTAGATTTTTATACGTTTCTCTCAAATTGATTTAAAAAAAAATTCTTTAATGACACCACTAGAGCACATTGATTTGATAATTATCGGCTATTGGATGTCAAATATTTGGTTCTTTC
Source organism: Symmetromphalus regularis (assembly GCA_032355785.1). Classification (NCBI taxonomy): domain Eukaryota; kingdom Metazoa; phylum Mollusca; class Gastropoda; order Neomphalida; family Neomphalidae; genus Symmetromphalus; species Symmetromphalus regularis. The sequence continues at coordinate 12,735 of JAULBS010103068.1, forward strand.
GACACTTAGTCAAGTGTGAGGCATTCTCCAATGGGTTTTGAACCACAGTCTTCTGCTTGAAAGTCCAATGTCCTACCACTTGTCCACCTAGGCTCACTCATATTATTTTGCTCACTTCACTTGGCTTTAGACTTCTTTCTTTTTCCACACACCACTATATTAATGATAACAGATCATAAAACACTCATACCTGAATACATTTTGTTTTACTTTGTTTGAAATTATTATAAAGAGGATTTTTTTTAATTTGACTGTGGGTGGGATGAGCTTGAAATAAATAATTCTGATTAAAACAAAAAATGTATCAATATTTTGTTTATGAAATTATTATAAAGTGACTTATTTTAAACATAATTTATTTGCCAAATACTTAATGTTTTGACAGTTTGTATAAAAATTAGGGATTGGCTAATTTGGCTATTGGCAAGGTGAGCCTGAAATAAATCTAGGGAAGACAAAAATGCTTCAGTTTTTACTTTTTAGCCTTCAAAATTTACAATGGCAATCAGCAGTGCCATCACAAAAAGCTGTTGCAAAATCTAGGGAAGACAAAAATGCATCAATTTTTAGCCTTCAAAATTTACAATGGCAATGAGCAGTGCCATCACAAAATGCTGTTGCAAAATTGATCTGTGATGGTATTTTTATCATTATCAGATATTTACTTTGTTATTATTTGAAATTGCTGTCGTAAGATGATCTGAATTTCGAGGGCTAAGTATTTTTTATTATTTAAGTGTTAGACAGATATTAGAGAACATGGAGATGAGAGACCAAGTCATAATTTAATATGTAAATCATTAGTTGTAAAAGAGATAGATTTGTGGTGGTTTTCACAAAGCACAGAGGCTAATTGATTTTGGTAAGATGGAACATAACCTTGCCATTGTTGGATGAAGAAAGAAATGGTAAAACCATTGATATTATTTTTTTAGACATTTATGTTCTCTCATCTACAGGACAAGTGTAAAATATGGACGCCTCGGTCAAATTATTTATATTTGTGTGTGAGTGTGTGTAACAAGGGGAGACAACTACATTTGTATCGTCTTAAATAAGCCTGAGCTTCCTCTAATATTTTGAATCAAATCGAGTTTGATAGATTAGAAGGAAGATAACACAAGACAAGGGTGCATAAGACATAAATCTGATTTGTTTAAATGCTCCATGTTTTAGGGTACAAACTACAAACGAACAAAGCCAGATAGAGAACTTCGTGGACCGAGCAGAGATCAATTTTGGGCTAAAGCCGAGGTATGTATTGTTCTAACATTCTCTAAAGGGAAACAGTTTGTGTATCGCCATTAATTTCTTATATTGGTCTTGATTATACATAACTTTTATTTCACATATAAAATCCTATAGTAAACCATAGGGGAAGGATGGTTAAAAAGTTGACCTCCTTGGTTTTTAAATATTTTTAAAAACTTCACTTAAAGGTGAACTAATATTTTGTAAATAATGGTTTAATGTAAAATTATGCATGACTTGTTTTTCCCTGTCAGGAATAAAGTGCCTAAAGAAGAAGAATAATGCTTGTGTTTGATCATATGTTTAATATTTATACATTTGATCGTGGTTTTTAGGAAGAAGAGAAAGCTCGACAAGCTGAAGAAAGAAAGAAGGCTGAAGAGGAGAAAGACTTAATGGAAAAGGAACGGAAAGATCGGGAGGTATGTACGGGTTGACAGAACAACATCACGTGATGCCATATAGTTCATAACTTTTTTAGGTATGATAATTTCCTGCTTTTTGGCAGTTTCCCAACTTTTGGGATTTATTTTGACACTTGATGTACTGTCCCCTACTCATTTGCTATACACTCCCCTGCAGTGGCCCTCCTTTTTAAAGTAAAGTTTGTTTTATTTAACAACGCCTCTAGAACACACTGATTTATATTTTGTTATTGGACGTCAGTCATATGGTCATTCTGACATATGTATTTAGAGGAAACCCGCTGCCGCCACTTAGGCTACTCTTTTCGATAAGCAGCAACGGGTCTTTAATATGCACCGTCCCACAGACAGGACAGCATATACCACGGCCTTTGATGAACCAGTTGGGAACCACTGGTTGGAACAGAAAATAGCCCAAACTGCAAACGGGTCCACTGAGAAGGATCGATCCCACGACCGACCGGTTCACAGGCAGACACGCTACCATACCGACCGGTTCACAGGCAGACACACTACCATTTGAGCTACATCCCGCTCTGGCCCTCTTTTTTAGGTCTAACCTGTTCTCATTCCTGATTTTTATACAATGGCTAAAGGTTCCTGGCCAAGCAGATTTCATTAATCTTTTAAAATTTCTAGTCTAGTCTACTGAGCATGGTGTCAGCAGTATGTGTTGAATGAAGAAATAAATGAATTTGCGGTCACTAGTAATTATTACTGTTATATTTTTTTCTTTCATTCCAAAGTAAAGTTTGTTTTATTTAATGACGCCTCTTTAATTCCAATGATAGTTAGTCACATGAAATACACTTTTTATTGATTATTTTCTCTAATTATTAAATATACAGTTTTATATCAGATGTATTTGATTAAATGTTTGGTGACATGTTTTGTCCATCATACGAAGGAGCATTCTATCTGTGATGTAATGTATTTTATGTTTATAACAGGCGAAAGAAGCGAAGGAGCGTGACCGCCACATGATGGAGCGGATGAAGGCTGTAAATGAACAGAAACGAGCGGAGAAGTTAGTCGAGTCTAGTGGAAAGGATGTGGACAAGAAGAAATGGGTAAACACATTGACTGTCAGATGGAGATAACAGGTTTTTGTTGCCATGTCCAATTATGTGTTTAACATCCTTGAGTATAAATATCAGCTATTGGGGGTCTGTCCTGTCAGATTATGTGTTTAACAACCCCGAGTATAAATATCCACTATTGGGGGTCTGTCCTGTCAGATTAAGTGTTTAACATCCCCGAGTATAAATATCCACTATTGGGGGTCTGTCCTGTCAGATTATGTGTTTAACAACCCCGAGTATAAATATCAGATATTGGGGGTCTGTCCTGTCAGATTATGTGTTTAACAACCCCGAGTATAAATATCCGCTATTAGGGGTCTGTCCTGTCAGATTATGTGTTTAACAACCCCGAGTATAAATATCAGCTATTGGGGGTCTGTCCTGTCAGAT